>JAQHUG010000709.1:254277-272163 GCA_028555095.1 Dicrostonyx torquatus | reverse complement strand
CTAACTTTTTGTTAGTCTTCTCATTCCTTTCTTTAAAGGAGTTTTTCATCTCTTTAATTGTCTTTCATAAAATTATGTTTAAAGTCAATTTCTTCTACTTCTTCTGGATCAGGTTGCTCAGATCTTCTTGTTGCATAATTGCTGGTTTCTGTTGTTGTCATGTTGCTTTTCAGGTTGTTGGAGGAACTCTTGGATTGGCGCCTGCCCATCTCTTCCTCTCCAGGTAAATCAACTGGTATTCGATAGTGGTCACTTGCTTGGTCTGGGTGGATCTGGATCAGGGGCACTCACTCAGGATCTGCCGATGTCAAAAGGATGGGCTTCTCCACTCCTTGGACCACATCAAGCCCTGCAACTTTGTACTAGACCCTCTGTCATCCAGGGCCTCAGCCCCGAAGCAGGTCGAGTTCACTTGAGGAACCCAGGACCCCGCTGATGTGGAGGGATCTTTAGGGGCAAGCTGGGGTGTGAAAAGCAGAAAAGGCAAGGGGGGAGGGAGCCCCCTGACTGGGCAGAACGTTTTGGGGATTGGGGATGCCTGTAGTGGGTCGCCTGGGCGGCTGCGCTAGGAAGCACTTACCAATCGGTCTGGATGGATCTGAAACAGGGGACTCACCAAGGACCAGCCGCCTTCAAAAGGGCGGGCTTCTCTCCTTAGTTATAATTTTATCACTGCAATGAAACACCATGACCAAAACAACTCGTGGAGGAACGTGTTTATTTGACTTCATTCTTCCAAGTCATAGTTCATTTTTGGTGGAAGTCAAGACATTTAATCAAGCAGGGCTGGAAGCTGGAACAAGGAGCTGATGCAGAGGCCATGGAGGCATGATGATCGCTAGTTTGCTGATCTTGGCTTGCTCAGCCTATCTTCTTACAGCACTCAGGACCACCAGCCCCGTCAATTATTTAAGATAATTCTCCACAGGTACAATCTTAGGGAGGCATTTTCTCATCAAATTTCTTCCAATTAGATGACTATAATTTGTGTAAAATTTACATAAATCTAGCTATCATAGTAGAGTGTCAGTCTTTGTTGGGTTGAGGGCTCACAGACTTTCCCCTTTGGCATTTATATTTGGGTTATTCATCTCATGTTTGGAAAATAATGCTCCTGAAGCTTTATGGGTGGAACTTTAGATATTGCTAGGAAGGACAAAATTACAGCAAACTCCTTGATCCTTACAACATTTTTAACTACCTCATTTGCTCTAATCCTTGATCCTTAGGTGTTGAAGATCTATTGTTGGCATATTTACGGGTCTATACTCCACAAATCTGTATTTTGATCAGTTGTAGCTATTATGGTTTGTCTGCTGCGAAGAGAAATTTCCTTGAAAAGCAGTAATGACTACTCTCACAAGTGTTTTGTAGGTTTTTCACCCTTTTTGGGCCCACCTCCTTGTTCCCAAATAAATAGATGGAGACTTATTCTTTTTTTTTTTTTTGGTTTTTTTGAGACAGGGTTTCTCTGTAGCTTTGGAGCCTGTCCTGGAACTAGCGCTTGTAGACCAGGCTGGCCTCAATCTCACAGAGATCCGCCTGTCTCTGCCTCCTGAGTGCTGGGATTAAAGGCATGTGCCACCACCGCCCAGCCCTGGAGAGTTATTCTTATGTATATGTGTCTGGCCACAGCTTGGCTTGTTTCTAGCCATTTTTTTTATGTTAACTTATCCAGTTTCTCTTTAACTATGTTTGCCTCTGGGATTTTTAAGTTGCTTTATTCTATGTATTTTTCTTTCTTTCTTACTCTGTGTCTGGGACCTTTGTAGGACCAAGCTCAAGCTAGGGACCTCTGCAAGAGCAGAAAAAGATCAGGGATGTTTATGGAATCAGGACTGATCTATCAAACTAGGCCAGAGCAGGCCTGAAACAGTTAACTCTACAGGAACAGGTACAAGGAAGCAGCAGCTGGGGGAATAGGACAGAACCAGAAAGCTCTGCAGGGTGTGAGTCTCTGACCTCCAAAGAAATAGGCCACAGCCATTATCTTTGTTGGTTTGGGCACGAGTCTGGGACTCCCAAGGAAGTAGGCCTGAGCCAGGATCTTGGCAAAAGCAGGCCCAAAGCCTCAGCAGAAAGAGCCCCAAGCAAGCAATCTCTGTGGGTGCAAGCCCGAACAACCTCTGATATAACAGAGTAAACCCAAGTAGCACTGAGTGACCTCCAGGAACATGAAGTGACTTGAACTGTGGCCCTGACTGCACCATGGGGTGCAAACATCTGAGCCTTGCATCAACTGGCACCTGGAAGACTGATCACCAGAGTCACAGACATCCCCAACTACAACACTCACAGGAAAAGATAAGTAGACAAATTAAGAACAAATGCAACACCACAAAAAGCAACACAACACCAGTAAAAACTAGTGACACTATAACAGCAAGACTTAAACAACCAAATATAGATGAAGCAGAAAAAATGACCTAAAAAATAACTTTAAGAGAATATTTGAGGCCCTTAAAGAGGAAATGAAAAATTTCCTCAAAAAAATGGAGGAAAAGACAAAAAATGGAAAATAACAGTAAATCCCTTAAAGAAAACCAAGAAAAAGCAATCAAACTGTTGAAAGAAACTATTAAAGACTCGAGTGCTGAAATAAAGACAATAAAGAAAATACAAACTGAGGGAATTATAGAAACAGGAATTATGAAAAAAAACAATCAAGAACCACAAATGATGACAGAAGTCACAAAATAATCCCACACCAGCTCAGAATTATGAATAATAAAAGGATTATTTATTTAAGGGAAAGCTTATAGATCACTATACTACATAAAAGTCCTCTGTGCGAACAGGAACAGAGTCTAGCATCCAGAAGCAGGAGCCAGAAGCAAAAGATAGAGTACACCTTTACTGCTACTTTTACAGTATCAGAGGCCATGCCCAGGTGAGCTGGTATCTTAAAAGCTATTGACTGAAGGAGCAGAATGTGCTCCCACAGCACCTCCCCCTTTTGTTTAAATAAGAGAGTTCCAAACCCAATACAAAACTATATACACTAGGAACAGATATCAAGTGTAATTAGAATTATAACCAGCATAAGGAATATATGCTAAATGTTTTAATAAACATTCTATTCTAAGAAGTCTAAGTCTTGTATAAGAAATGGTTGGGCTAGATCATAAGAGTACAGTAACTATGACTCTCTATTCTTCAAACCCATCGAAGGCCTGAGAAAGGAGATAATATTACTTGAGCAGGCAGGAAGTACAATCTAGCAGCTTCCAAAGTAAACAATATATGATGAAGACAATTAGAAACCTGAGCAATCACCCAAAATCACATTTGTAATGTTGAAGCAACCAACTTTGTTTAAGGCCTAGCTAACTGACAGATAATTTTCAGAGTAAGGAAATTTTTCAGAACCATCTTACCCTGTCTTGGAAAGATATGACAGTTTTTTTTTCCTTGTGTCCTACTTATCCACTTCCGGATACCGTGCACTTTGTCAGTGGTTGAGGTGTGGACAATTTCCAGGCCAAATGCCAATTGTGCCAAGAAGAAAACAAACTTGGAGTGGAATGTCTTCAGTGCTCAACATTCTCTTGGGAATAAATTGGTGCTGTTAGAAGCAATCATGTCTCATGCCAACAGAACCCAAAGTTATTTAAATGCCGTGTTCCACAGATCCTTGAAGTGGTTGAAGAATACAATCTCTATGTATCTAAAGAACCTAATTGATCTGACTGTATGTACAACAAACGTGAACAACTATTGACCTATAATTTTTAATACCTCTATAACATAAAGACCAAAACTTCATGTCAGAATATTAAATATTCTATAAACAAATGTGCACCAAATGAGGACAACGACCTCAAAATGTAAACAATCTGTAGCTATATTGATAAGAGTTAGAAGTAATATATAATGCAATATGAAAATATATGCTAAAAGTTGTATCAATACACAAAATATCCTAAACAGAGGTATAAGAATGTATATACAAAATCTGACAGAATAACTTTGCATAGGTGTACAAATGATGTAAACAGAAATAACAAATATAATTTGAACTTGTATCAATATATTAAAACTATATCAATGTAAATTATCGACAAATAATAGCTCACCAGTATTCACTCTATTACCCACTATTATTGTCCCTTTTTTTAATTAAAGAACAAACATCATTTTCACCCCAGCCCTATATCTAGTACAAGTAATAATCAACAACCCCCAAAGAGTGTTCACAACTCTAAGAAAAAACTTTTTTGCAATGGGGGCAACATCCTGTAGAATTGCTTCTTGCTGTTATAGGGACAATTTTCTCTTAATGGGATCCTGCAAAAGTAAAGTGATAGCTAAGTTTCAAAATTACTGTCTAGTATAGTTGCAAACAATTTCTGAGCAGTTGATAGGGTTTTTTTTTCAAAGTTCTTATTTGGAGTTCTGGCTAGAACATCATGAGAAGTTGCATCATTTCAGCAGCTGATACCCATAAAGCCAGTCTTATAGTAGCACTATCAGCATCATAATGTCCTCTCAACCAGGCAGAATTGTTGCTGTGAGGCCCCATCTTCTTCCTCAAAACTTCAAAGATTACTGCTAGATAAAGATCTGTAGGAAAAATAGATTGTTCATTGTGGAAAACTTAAATATCACTCATATAAACATACATTCAATGAAGAATGAAATAGACAAAATAGAGATGGAGAAAGTAAAATTTTTCCTAAAGTCTTTCTTCTGTCACATACCAGATGGCCCCCAATATGAGACAGACACTCTGAAGTACCTTTTAGCGACAAGCTTGGAGTTAGAGAAGTACAGAGCCATTGTCCAACTCCAAAACCAGCTGAATATATTAATAAGTATTCATGTATATATATATATGTGTGTGTGTGTGTGTGTGTGTGTGTGTGTGTAAATGTATGTGTATCCAGTACCTGGCCTCATAATCCATATTTCATTTTCTAGATGATCCTTAGTGGATAGCTATTTTTCCCTTTGACAGCGTTCAAACATCCAAGGTCTCCTGAAGTTTTGATGATGTGTATTTCACTGTAAAGTTAAGAGCAGAACCCTGTCCAACACTACATTTTTTTTTCCTTACGTCCTGTATGGTTTCACCATTGTGAATGAGCTGTCATTTCTCTTTTCCAATAGGTTTCCCCTTTTCAAATAGAATCTTTATTAATTTTGATGGTATCCATAATTTTTCTTCTCCTGTGGAAACAAGAATGAAACCCCTTCTGCATCATAGCACATCTCCTGTATTTCATTGTGAGGTCAACACATGCTTGAAATAGAATGGTTGATTCAATTCAGAAGTCTGTTCCATTATCCAATGCTTCTCTGCTACTGTTGCTCCTTTGTCATTAGCATTAAGAAAATTGAAGGTTAATAAAGCATTATGCAATCTATTTATGGGGGTATTTTCCATCCCCTTTTGTTTGTTCAGCATATCCTTTATAGTATGACTTAACATTTTTATAACTGTCTGACCTGTAGGGTTATTTGGCATACCTGTAATGTGCTTTATATTGTAATAGGCAAAAAGCCATTTTATTGTTTTAGATACATATGTTAGATCATTGTCTGTCTTTATTTGTATAGGAATGTAGACGATGGCCATAACTTCTAATAAATGTGTGATTACTGAATCAGCATTTTCCAAGCTCAAGGCAGTTGCCCATTGAAAACCTGAATATGTGTCTATGGTGCGGTGTACATATTTTAATTTGCCCAATTTTGTAAAGAAGAACACATCATGTGCCAGATCCTATTCTCCTTTGGATTACTCCCTGAAGGTAACAGTGTTTGATTATAGAAAAAGCAAGTAGGACATCTCTTTATAATCTTTTTAGCTTGTTGCCATGTAATAGAAAACTTTCTTTAAACATTTATTTTTAACCTGATGTTTTAATAATTGATCAATTTCTCCAACCACTTCAAGGATCTGTAGAACATGACATTTAAATAACTTGGCGTTTTGTTGACATGAGACATAATTGCTCCTGATAGCATCAATCTGTTCCCAAGGAAATGTTGAGCACCAAAGACACTCCACTTGGAGCTTGTTTTCTCCTTGGCAAGAAATTGCCCATACCTCAACCACTAACAAGGTACATGGTATCTGAAAATGGATAAGCAGGACTGTCAAACTTGAAAAGACAGGGCAAGATGGTTTTGAAAAATTTTCCTGACTCTAAAAATGGTCTGTCAGTTACACTAGGCCTAGCCAAAGTTGGTTGCTTCAACATTGCAAAATGAGACTTTAAATAATTGTTCAGGTAACTAATTGTCTTCTCATATATTGCTCACTTTGGAAGCTACTTGATTGTACTTCTTTTTTAATTAATTAAATGTTTATTTTTATTATTATTCTTTATTGTTAAAAGAAAAATTTACACTTCCTCTCCTTGTCCCAGGCCCTCCCGCTCCCCCACTACCCCACCTCCCTCCCCCTGCTTCCTTAAGAGGGGGCAAGGTACCCTGCCCTGTGGGAAGCCCAAGGCCCTCGCCCCCTCCATCCCGGCCTAAGAAGGTGTGCATCCATATAGACTAGGTTCCCAAAAAGCCAATACATGCAGAAGAGATAGATCCCAGTGCCATTATCATTGGCTTCTCAGTAAGTCCCCATTGGCAGCCACATTCAGAGAGTCTGGTTTGGTCAAATGCTCCTTCAGTCCTGGTCCAGCTGGATTTGATGAGTTCCCAATACATCATGTATGCTGTCTCAGTTGATGGGTCAGTCCCTAGTGGTCCTGACTTCCTTGCTCATCTTCTCTCTCCTTCTGCTCTTGATTGTACTTCTTGCGTGATCAAGTAATATTATCTCCTTTCTCAGGGTTTTGATGGGGTTGAAGATTAGATAGTCATAGTTACTCTACTCTTATGATCTAGCCAAGTCATTTTCTATACAAGACTTAGACTCCATAGGGTAGAATGTTTATTAAACATTTAGCATATGTTCCTTGCTGGTTACAATTTTAATTATACTTGACATCTGTTCCTAGTGTATATAGTTTTGTATTGGGTTTGGAACTCTCTTATTTAAACAAAAGGGGAAAGTGCTGTGGGAGCACATTCTGCTCCTTCAGTCAATAGCTTTTAAGATATCAGCATAGTTGGGCATGGTATCTTATACTGTAAAAGCAGCAGTAAATTAGAGTAAAGCTCTCTCTCTCTTGTTTCTGGCTCCTGCTTCCAGCTGCTAGGCTCTGTTCCTGTTAGTGCAGAGGACTGTTATCTAGGACAGTGATCTCCAAGTTTTTCCCTTAAATAAATAACTCTTTTTATTATTCACAATTCTGAACTAGTGTGGGACTGTTTTGTGACTTATGCCATCAAAGAAAAATATAATAATAATAAAAATTTAAAAAGGAGTTAAAAAAAGAAGGTGAAAAGAAGTGCTCTTAAGTGTTGCAGCATCTCTCCAGTACCTAATTTACATATTGTAAACCATAATCGTATTATTGTCATGAAACAAACTTTCATATGGTGTACAGTCTTCTGAATATTTTCATTAGCATTGTGTGTAAAAATAATATTGACAATTTTTGCATCTGTGTTCATGATAGAAAGTTGGTGATAGTATTTGTTCTTTGATTATGTTCTCTAGTTATGAGAAGATCCTGAAAGTAATGAGTGAGATTTTCTGTTTCTTCTTTCTTGGTATTGCAAAACACTCTTGGATGGATCTCTTTTCAGATGTTGCAGAAGTCATCAGAGAATCCACCCATTCCTGCAGCTTCATTTGTAAGAAGACATTTTATCAGTTTTCAGTCTCCTAAATTGGCTCATATCCATTGAAGCCGACTGTTTCAAGTCATACATATTTTGGAATTGGCCCATTCCTACATTTTGAATATTTTAAGGAAAGAAATTTCAAGATATACCTTCGTGATATGCTGGATTTTTTTGGGAACTTCTGTAACATCCCCTTTCTCAACACACACTAACAAGCCTTGCTTCTAGTTCTTCTTCAGGTTTCCAACATCTTGACTACAATATGATGGAGACAGTTTCTTCTGTGGATATATCTACTGCTGATCAGAATCTCTTTGGTGCTTGAATGTCCATTTCTTTCTCTAAATTTGGAGATTATCTTCTTTGTTCTCATTAAATAGTCTTTGTGGGCTAATTTTTCACAGTTTGTAATTTTGATTATATCCCAGATATTTTGTGCATTTTGATTCATCCTCCTTTTCACTGCTGGTGTTTGTATGTGCTCCTCTGCTGCCTTTGCCTCATCCTTCATACTAATTTTGCATGTCATTTCTGCCAGTTATGTCTTGGACTGTACTTTCTTATCTAATTTGTTGAGTCCTCCATTTCCACACTATTTAGTTTGACATTTAATTACTTGATTCCATATGTATTCTGGATTGTAATGCCCTGGGGGTTAATCAGCTGGGTAGGGTTTTCTCCTATTATGTGGTTTTCTCATTGCACTACTGATTTTCCCCTCTGTGAGACACACACTTTAGTTTTGTCATTACATTGTAAGGTTTGGTACTCTGAAGTCATTTCTTATACCTAAATACTGAATTTACTCACTAGTTCTTATGATAGCTTTAAGTGCATGACATATGCTTTGATATTTCATCCATTTCACATTGAGATATCCAAATGGTAATTGGTCAGGAACTGATTAAATATTGTGCATGTGAATCCTGATGTTCACAACATTATTTTTTCAAGGTTTCCTTTTCTGAACAGTATGTTTTGGTTCTCTTCAAAAATCAGATGGCTACACACAATTCAAGCTTTACTTTTTAAACTTCTACAAAATCTCTCACACATATATATCTGTACTCATGTAAAGGCAATATTTTTGTTACTTTTTATTTCCTATGGTACCAAATATATTGTGATTTTATGTAATTTTATTTCTCCCCTTTTTATTCCTAATTTATTTCAGTTACCATAGCTTCCACATGAATTTATAGATACTTTTCTCATTTTTGTGAAGATGACCTGTAGACTGCTTATTGTGGTATGACTGTGGACTATTTGAATTTGCTGTCCTATGGGAAAAATGGAAGTTTTAGAAAATAATAAGGCCATTTTTCATTTCTGTCTTAAGTATTTCATGGTTTCCCCTGAAATGTTTTCTTCTTGTTGGGTAGGTAGTTTGGGGTATATTAGGCTTGTTATGAGTATCTTGAAAGGTGAGTTTGGGGGCTTGGTAATTAAAATTTAATGAAAAAATTTCCTTGAATAGTTTTTTCAGAGTGTTTCTATCTCTTCAGTTTGTCTCTTGACCTACCAAGAGGGATGTCTGTGTGTTTACTTATTAATTAGACCTAAATGATCATATGTTCCTCCTTCTAGCATCATCCTATTGAATAACAAATGTTTATAAATATTTCTCAGTAGTCTTAGAAATACTCATCTCCCAGACTCCGACGAATATTTGGATGTTTTTCACTGATAAAGACTATAATCACCCACATCTTGGGGACCATTCTGCAGTGGAAAATCAAGGTTCTGCTGTATTATGTGAGGCTATGCAACACTCTGTGCTAACTAATTGGCATTCTACATGAGCTTGCACATGCAATTTCTGTTATGAGAGCTAAGATCTTAAACATTTTTTCTGCCAAAATTGAAAAAGGATATAGAAAAGAAGAGTATGATAACAAGAAAGCTGCCAGGCACAGAGGGATTGGTAGTTCCTGCAATAATGAGGAAAATTATAATGAAATTGTACACAGACTGTATCTATTGTAAAATGTAAAGGTAGTGTAAAGGAAGATGTGGGAAGATAGACTCCAATATCCACATTGTGATTTCTATTGCCTGAACATGGATTCTGAAAAAATATAAGCAGGTCAACCTAAAGAAACACAACCAGCCTCAGGTCATGAGATTAAGTCAGAAGACTTGAGGATATTAGTATGCAATTTGCCAAAAATATGTGAAATCTGCAGTAATATAAAATCTGATTATTTCCCAAAAAGTTTCCAGAGCTCAAGAATTATACCAACTAGTTCTTGTCAACTTTCTTAAGAACCAATTTTAACCCATATGCTTCTGACTATACTGTCTTTAGTGTTTCATGATTTCTTTGTCATTTGGGTGTTTCTTTTTCCATATATGTGCAGTTTTGGCTGTAGGTTCACATGTACATCTTTGAATGTACCTGGTGAAACCAGGTATCTGTTATCAGACATTTTGATTTGAAATTAATGTAAACATTAATTTTTGAGGCAAGGTATTGCAAGTGCCCAATGTACACAAACAGGCTGAATTGGATAATCAAGTTTAATAGAGTCCATTTTTTTCTTTCTGACTTCAAGTAGTTGGGTTTCAGACCTTCACAATGACACTAGACTTTTCATGGATGCTAAATATCCAAACTCAAGTCCTCATGCTTGTAAAAATGTGACTAACACACTACGCCATCTTCTAGGTCTCCTTACTACATACAAAGTTTCACCAACAATATCTCCCATTGAAAATTTTTCTGTGATGACTTTGGACCAAAATTTAAGCTCAGACATTTTGAGAGAAAACCTAAACTCATTTGAAAACCACTACATGTGTATATCAGTAGAACAATGCTTAAACTGATTGATTCTGACACTGTCATATTTTATAAGCAACATTTGAAGAAACAGAAACACATTTGTTAAAACATATGCATCAAGTATAAAAAGAGTTTGTGAAAATTTGCTCTTCATCTATAGTTAAGAAAGACTTATGGTGGCCCATGCTTATGGTGGACCACTCTTTGGGCAGTCATAGGAGAGGCGTCAAGGTTTATGTTTGAGATTGAAGACATTATTTTTAATATAACCTCTCCATATTGCTTTGTTATGAATTTGGTTAACTCGTTAATAGTGAATATCTAACTTGTTTTATCTAACAGTGATCAGTGGTTTGAATCAAAACTGTGAGAAAGAAAACATCATTAAACAATGTCTCCTATATCAAGTTGGACAAAGGATGCAGTACATAATTTGATTTTCAGAATATAATTTAGAAAAGATAGAATATGGAAGTGCTCTGAAATAATAGAAATCAACAAAGGAAAACAAAAAAAGGAAATGTCACAAAACAGACATCAGTTTATCAGATTCATTCTGCTTCCATTGCTTTAGAACACACGACACTGTCCAAATGTGTTGTAATAGATGTGGATTGTGTTCCCAGCACCTGAGAGGAGTGCAGGCCCTTTTGTTCCATCCCACCTGGCTCCCAACCGCCAGCTAGCTTATGCCTGAAATAACCACAGGAAAACTGTATTAATTAAATTACTGCCTGGCCCATTATCATTAGCCTCTTTTTGGCTAACCCTGACTCTTAAACTAACCCATTACTGATAGTCTGTGTGTCACTACAAGGAGGTGACTTACCGGAAGATTCTAGCCTACATCCATCTCGGGCTGGAGCATCATGGCATCTGCCCACTTCCTTCTCTCTCACCACCTTCCATTCTGCTACTCCACCCACCTAAGGGCTGTGTCCTTTCCTATAGGCCAGGCAGTCCTTTATTCAACCAATGAGAGTAACCCAAATACAGAAGAACCCTCCTACACCACAAATGTTCTATCAAATACTATTGGATTGTATTTAAATTGAATATTACTAAAAGATTCACAGACATAGACATGATCATAGAAATAGTGCCAGGATAAGTAAATTTGATTTAGTAAGGTAATTATAGTAAGTAAACATAAATATAGTAGATTTCATATAAATAGTTTATCACAGTTTCTATTGGCTAGGTTCCAAAGTCTGAAGTTAATAATTATTTATCTTAAGCCTTTTAAATTTGCATTGATAAAAACAGCTTTGCAGGAATATTTCTGGAAGCAGAGTGTATACAATCAAAGTGAGTGTGTTCTCAAAAATCTAGATGCGTGTAAGCACATGCATGTAACGTGAGGGGCCTGCTCGTTGGGGTTACTGTCCTGCCCAGTACCCCACAGCCCGCAAGCCCCACAGAAAATCACACAGAGAGTCTACAATAGGTTATTAACTGATTGGCCCATTATCTCAGGCTTCTTCCTAGCTCCCGTAAGTTATATTAACCCATTGTTCCCATCCATGCCAGGCACATGGCCGGTACCTTTTCTCAGCTGGGACAGGGACACATGCTGCTTCCTTGGAGATCAGCGCAGGAATGCCAGGGAAGCTTCCTGCTTCCCAGAGGTTCTCATCGCCCTGCCTCTACTTCCTGTCTGGTTTTCCCGCCTATACTTCCTGCCTGGCCAATCAGCGTTTATTTAAAACATGATTGACAGAATTGTCCCGCACCACATACAAGCACTATAACACACAAATTTATGTTTATAAGCCACTGTTTATGTGTTAGGATTGTTTAAAATGTACACACTGTTCTGTGGCATGAAGGATTTATCTTGAAATGTACAGAAGTCTCCCATTTACATTCCTCTCATTTAAGGGGCCTGCAACTGGGAAACACCCAGAGATGACAATGGATGTCTTTACCAGCAACCAGCTGAGATTATATCAAAAAGACAGGAACAGTTACAAGAGACACAAAATTGTGTAAAAGAATACAAATGCACTCAACTATTAACTTTGAAAGCCACAGACTCTCAGGAGGACCTGAGAGAAGATTTGGCCCTGGGAATGTGTTACATTCTTTTCCATACTTGTGCAGGATGAGAACAGTGAGAAATTTAATCCAAGCCATGATCCTTACACATACAGCATAAAGAAGGAAGAATACAGCATAAAGAGTTTGAGCACTTTTTAAATGGCAAACAGACTTGTATACAATGTCCAACAGACTTGCCATATTTCTGTTACTCCATTTACCACTCATGTAAAAGAGATTATTAGCCCTCATAGGGATATGCAGAATTTACCAAAGGCATTGACTGCAACCATTGCACCTGGATACTTTGACTTTAAACTCTGATCACTTTTGTTTCTGTGGCTAGTGGTGGTAGCCTGGAAGACACTCAGCAAACTGGTGTTGCAAGTACATGTAACCATGCCCATTTTAAGAAGGTAGAAAAGTAACTTGCAAACAATATCATTGAAGAAACTGTCAGCTCAAAAGTTAACATGGTCTGGGATCTTCTTTAGACAGTGGAACAACAAATAGTTCAGAATCCAGTCTATGAAGTTCATCTTATACTTTACGAAGTAAAGCAATAGGTAGTTGAAGAAGCTAATTTCCCCAAATTGTAACTGCAGTCTGTGATAAGATTATCATTCCTAGTGCCAGATTCTTACCTGTCTGAATCTGTGGATCATGAAGGGGAGGATGAGGCATGGGCTGCATTTCTATCCCAATAAAATACTAATCTCCATCCATAACAAGTCCACTATAAACACTGATTACTTATATCACATGGGTGGGTCTGTGATGATTTTATGAATTTTAAAGCATACACTGTGTACAGAGCTCTGTCATATAGACAGCAAACATGACTACTGTTGACTCTTCAATCTGTGAATAGAGCATGGAGTTAATTTTATAAACATCAGGGAAAATTACTTTGGCAAAGAATGATTAAGGATTTATAGACTCTTGCTCTGGCCAAGAAGGCAGGACTTAAAACTGATGAGAGAAAGAGAGAGAGAGAGAGAGAGAGAGAGAGAGAGAGAGAGAGAGAGAAAGAAAGCACAAAGTTATATCTCACTTCTCTGACACTTTCATTGGTTTCTTGAAACACTGCAATACAAAGTTACCATTGTCCTTACACATACCTTCTCCCCCTACCATACTGCTGCTTTGAACTCTGTTGCTTCATGTATTCATATGGATGTAGAGATCTATTTTTCGGGTCAATATAACTTATGAATAAGTATTTTGAGCAACTATCAACTACTATAAAATAATAATAATATGCTCAGGTGTGAATCTTCTAAAATCTGAAGTAGTGCCTTCATTCCTGGACAGGCTCAGAAAACCTGGGTCCTTGTGAGAAATATAAGTGCACCATATCATGGAAATGTTAAATACTATGTAATATACTCAACTTTGGGCAAAAAGTACTAATATATTCTTAAATAATGTGTAATAGCAGCAATCTATCATCGATCTCAGATCATACATGTAATCCGTAAAGAATAACAGAAAAAACTGAAAATCTTGGTGAGGAAAATAAGAGTGGAGTATATACCTATATACACAATGTGCATGCAAAATTCCTGTGTGGAAAAGGAAAGTTATTTGTCTATACCAGGAATAGTGGAGTCATAAAATTTATTAGATTGTTTTTAAAGAATCACTCCCAATTTCATAAATGTGTTACATGATGTCACAAAGGCTCTTACCCTACTCCCTTATGTCCAGACTCTTCACAATCAAGTTTGTAGAACATGGTGGTTTAATTATTCCACCTAATTTAAATATTTAATGATCTGACAACAAGATATCCTCGTGATAGCTGACATCAGATAGGCAATGTGTCCTTCACTATTCTTAGGTCATTTACAGAGAAAACATCCATATAAACACAACATCCTGCATATTTAGAGAGGAGATCCAAATGTTTTCTTCATTTATTTTCTTTTGCCCATGCTGTGGGACAGTGGTCTGTACCCTGTCACTTGTATTTTAATAAAATGCTGATTGGCCAGTGGCTAGGCAGAAAGTATATGTGGGCCAACCAAGCAGGAAGTAGAGATGGGGTGATGAAAACAGAAGAATTCTGGGAAGAGGAAAGATTCAGTAAGCAGTTGTCACCCAGACACAGAGGAAGCAAGATGAGAACAAGTCACTGATAAAAGGTACTGAGCTATGTGGCTGACATAGACAAGAATTATGGGCTATTTAAGATGTAAAAAAAGAGTTAAAAAATACCAACCAGTTAAGAATTAATGTAGACCTCTGTGTGTTACTTTGGGACTGAACAGCTGCAGGGCTGGGAGGAAAAGAAATATCTGTCAACATATCCAGATTTAGTAAAAATAATGTTTTTCCACTAAAGCATTGGCAATTACTTACTTCCTCAATAGAATTCCTTTCATTTTACAAATTTATTCCTTATTACAAGTATTGAAATTTCAAACAGATTCTTTAAATTCATATCAATTTATTTCATGATTTACAAACTTTGTTAAATAGCAGCTTATTAGTATGATGCTCTTATATAATTTGATTTTATTCTTCACTTATTTTGTAAATTTTTAAACATTTGCTTATTACATTCTGTATAAACCAAGGAGACCAATGAGATGGTTTTTGATATGTGATGTAGTAATCTACTCACTACAGTCAAATTCAATCAAACATATATCATGACTAAGGACATATGCAGGTTAAGGACAAAAATATGCTCTTTATATATGTCTATTAAGTAATACAGAATATTAAACCCAGTCACTCTTCTGTATTAGGTAACATCACTTATTCTCTTCGTAACTGAAAGTTTGAATTCATTTAGGACATTGGAAGAACACTTTAAACTTCATCTTTCTTTATTATATTAAAGGGAAGAGTCTTGTCTTGGCAGAATATATTGCTAGCCAATTCAACAATGCAGAGATGCTAAAACACCATGTTTTTCTGACTCACCCCATTCATGAGGAGGATCTGTCCTCCCTCAGTAGCTCTAGCATTTAATCATGTTCAACCACCAGTCCCTTTTTGATAAGGTCACTTAACCAACACTGTTGGCATAGGATATCCCTTTCAAATTTTGCTTGGACACTTTAGTGTGAATCAGGCAAAGCTAGATCTTTTCTGGAATACTGATCTAGGTTCCATAGTCTCTTTGGCCAGTACATGTGTTATATGGAGGCATCCAATGCCTATGATAAGTCTGTGTAATTCCCTGACATACTTTACTTACACTTGAAATTATAATTTCACTTGTGAGTGTTGCAAATGAGCAGCTGTTGGAGCTAAGAACATTTCAAAGGATATTTTTAGGGTGGCACTCTTCACACAGCAACTAAAATTCCTCAATAGTGTCCCTTAAGAGAATATTAGTGTGAGGTTTAGGCCTGTCCATGAAACTCTGAGGCACATAGAAAGTTTCAGGGAAGTATCATAAAATGCATAGATGATAAATAAATGTCTATAACTTAGCAGTGTAAGTCGCACTGTATTGTTCCTATGAATTGATACATGTCCCAGAATCTTGCCATTTCCTACCTTTTAATTAGTAAATGTCATCATCATTTTAGTCACAAAAGATAAGGCAATGAGACCAAAAGTATCTGGGAAGGATCTGTAATTACATGATGCAAATTCTTTTGAATTTGTACACCTTGATGGGGTTCCTTTTGACATAGCACATACACACACAGAGAGAGGCAAATACACACAGAATGTGTAAGGTGCTGGTCTGGGGAAGAAGAATCTCCATCTCTTCATCATTCTTCACACTATATGTTGTCATTTCATTTTCTTCCTCTCTTAGTAAATTGTCATGAATTGCTATATTCAGTGTGACCTTATCCTACTAAATAAGAACAAGATTGATTATAGACTTCTGTATTGTGAGATTACATTATTAAATGTTTTCTGTCTTCGTATTGCACAAGCTTCTCAGACTGTAGGGACCACCATTCCATTTTTTTCCTCAAGCTTGACTTATTGCTGTACAATGATTAGTAAGAAAATTTGTCTGATCCATCTGGACAGGTAAGTGGGTCTCAGATCAGCCACCAGGCACCCCAGGAGGGGGACTAGAGGCTCCCTCCAATCCCCAAAACTTTCTGGCCACTCAGGGTGATTTCCCCCCAGTAGCTTTTCTGCTTATCCCACCCCAGCTTGCCCCCAAGTACCCCTTTCCATCTGAGGAGTCCTAGGTTCTCTGATCTCAGCCAGCTTCAGTGCTGAGGCTCTAGCAGAAAAAGTGGTGAGTGCAAGGCTGGTGAGTGCAAAGGGTTTCTTTGTTCCATCGAGCAGGCTTCTCCTGCCAAGCCCACCCTTTGACTGCTAGGTCCTTGGCCAATGAGTGGCCTGATCCAAGGGCTAGTGGATCCATCCTTACGGCAATTGGCCCTTATTGAGTACCAGTTGATCCATTTGGAGGGGAAGAGACGGGAAGGCACCAATCCAAGAATTCCCCCAACAACCTGAAAAGTAACATGATAACACCAGGATCCAGCGATTACGTAACAGGAAGATCTGAGCAACCTAATCCAGAAGAAGTAGAAGAAATTGACTTTAAACATAGCATTATAAAAGTGATAGAGACGATTAAAGAAGAAGTGAAAAACTCCTTTAAAGAAAGGGATGAGAAGACTAACAAAAAGAAGAAATAAATAAATCCATCAAACATAACCTAGAAAACCAAGAAAAGCAATCAAACAGGTAAAGGAAACAGTTCAAAACTTGAAAGCTGAAATGGAGGCAATGAAAAAACACAAACCGAGAGATGGCTGGATATTGAAAAGCTGAATAAATGAGCAGGAACTACAGGGACAAGTATAACCAAGAGATAAAAGAAAGAATTCAGACATTGAAGATACAATAGAGAAAAACTCATTGATTGAAGAAAACAACAAATACAACAAATTTATAATACAAAACATCCAGGAAATCTGGTATACCATGAAAAGACCAAACCTAAGAATAATAGTGGTAGAAGAAGGAGAAGAATTACAGCTCAAAGGCACAGAAAATATATTCAACAAAATTATAGAAGAAAACTTTCCAAACCTAAAGAAGGATATTCCTATGAACGTTTAAGAAGCATACAGAACACCGAATAGGCTGGATCAAAAAAAAATATTCTTGCCATATAATAATCAAAACACAAAACATACAGAATAAAGAAAGAATATTAAGAGCTGCAAATGAAAAAGGTCAAGTAACTTATAAAGGTAAATCTATCAGAATCACACCTGACTTCTCTATGGAAACCAGGAAAGCCAGAAGATCTTGGACAGATGTACTGCAGACAGTAAGAAACCATGGATACAAGCCCAGACTACTATACCCAGCAAAGCTTTCCTTCACCATAAATGGAGAAAAAAAGATATTCCATGATAAAA
>JAQHUG010000709.1:160210-179335 GCA_028555095.1 Dicrostonyx torquatus | reverse complement strand
AGAGAGGTGTGTAATACTGAGAGGCTTCAGAAATGCCTTTAGACCTGAGAGGCCTCAGAAATGCATTTAGGGCTGAGAGGACTCAGAAATGCATTTAGAGTCTTTCATTCCCTCCTCTTATTTGGCCAAATCTCAATCTTGAGATTCTTAGAGATAGGTTACATAGGTGTTGATATTGGGGGTCTGAAGCCCCCAGACATAGTTTTTTTTTTTTAAGGCATAGCTATAAAAAGATTTTCTGACTGCTTTGGCATATGTATAAGGATGTTTGCTCTCTCTAACCTTATTAAGTTAGGGGTTTTTTTATTGTTGTTCTTGGAGCAAAACCATTGTTTCTGAGTTAGGCCTTCTTTATCAGCCTATATCAGGTGGCTGGCTGAGCTGAGCTAAGTGACCTTGTGTTTGGAATCTCCTGGGTGGGAGAGGGGAAGGGCATTATCTTTTTGGGAATCTTGTTCCTCTTTTGACTTAGCATTTTAACCAGGAATTATTGGACAATGTATTCTTTTAACTGCTTCCAGCTGACTTTGGGGCATCGTCAAGGGTTAACAAAGGTAAAAATGCTAGTCAAAAGGAGAAAATTTTAGGAACATTTGGTTTGTGAACTTTGTCGAAGAGCCAGGGGGCATTCACATCAGCTAGCCTGGTCCACATCAGTTTTTAGCAAGTCCATGGTCCATAGTCATTTGGAGCAGGTTGTAGTCAGCAATTGATGCTTGTTTGTGTCCACCAACCAAGGGGAAACCTGTTGAGACAAATTTAAGCTAGGAACAGAAGTTAATATATTTGAAACTTTTAAGTTTATATTAAAATTTATATTATAGAAATAGCAAATAACAGATATCTATAAAACAGTAAAAATACTTATACCTTCAGAAATGCCTTAGGAGCCGAGAGGCCCAGCAAAAGCATAGAAAATCCTGAGCTTGTAATCCAAACAGTATGTAGTCATTGTTTTATTGTTTATCAGAACTATTTTAATGAGTTAACAAGCTGGCTGTAGCTTTGTGTAAGGATCTGGTTATACTTTTTCTCTTAAACTGATATTATAGCTGGCCTAGTCATCAACACAATTAGAGATCTTAGAAGGATATTTAAGTATAGACAAAACAGAAAGATGACAGAGACCAGCCCATATACAGTCATACCCAGGTCTTCATAGCATTGGAGGTAGAAGTATCAGAACAGCAGACTTTATCAGACCTATAAGGTGATTGTGATTTTAGACTCTCCTGGTATGGTACGAGTAAAGAAGACTGTTTCTTTTTGCTAGTCTCCCTCTAGGAGGCATTGGTATTGTTAATAAAATAGTGGTCTGGGAAGAACAGGATCAGGATTATGTATCTCATCCACCTTAGTAAGGGATGGCAGCCCTCATACAGGATCTTATAAAGAGTGACTTTAAATCGCCCCAGGGTGTTTTGAACCTGGATCAGGACAGAGGGAGAGAGGTCTGTCCAGTCATTTTGTTTGTCTCCAGGGCCAATCCCTGACTTATCTGGGCAACAAAATCAGTCCATTATCAGACCAGATTATTTTGGGCATCCCAAACCTTGGGAAGATTTTTTTTTTAATGATCTTCTTAGCCATTGTATTGACTTGTCTCAGTCCTAGTCAATGTGTGATAGCTAGTTTCTTTGGCAAATGTGTGGCCTCAAGGAGGCTCAAATTTTTTTCAGATGTCAACAGTCCTCTTTATCTGTATATTGCTTCATGTATATGGGCAGTGGCAAAAGCATACCTGCTGTCAGTGTAGACTTCCCATCTGCCATCTGTAGAGCTTGTATCAAAGCCATAAGCTTAGCTTTCTGAGCGGGCCTGCATTTCTTCAGGGAGGCTACTGGCCCAGATCATTTGTTTCCTGTCCACCATTGCTGCCCCCCACCTTCTGCTTACCTTTAGTCTCTTGACTCGGACCCCCAGCCTTGTGCCCCAGGCAAGCTTTGCCATCATTACCAGCTCTGCCTGGCATAGCTCAGCCTGCCGTTCTTTCAGCCATCTGTCCTTTCTGCAGATGCTGGTAGGATCCATAGTCCATCGACGTGCTAGGGCCAGGAGCAGCAGCAGCAGCAGCCCAGTGTGGGAGGGCACCGGCAGTAGCATTGTGAGCATTTTATCACAGTCTGACATGGGTGAGGGGGGCGAGGCTTTAGGTTGAGCTTCCAGGGCTCATGCCAGGCTTTTTAGGGCAAGCAGGCAGCAACCAAGGCGGTTGCTAGGAGGCAAGGATTTTTCCAATGGTGAAGGCAAGGGGCCTTCCTTGACAAAGAGGTCATGGCCAAAATAGTTCAGTTGGGAGAGCAACCAAACTAGTAGAGTCTTGGTCCAAGGGGTGCCTCTGTTTATCTTTATTGGTCTTTTGTTGCCCAGGTCCCTATTTGTCTGAGTTTTGTAAACCTCTATTAAACATTTAAGAAACATAGATTTTTATTGGCCCCTGGAGAACCTCTCTTAGTTTCCGAATTAGTGGGGTGTCTTGTAGCCCCTCTGAGACCGGACACAAGACCGGCATTTTGACTGTCAGTTTTTTTATTTAAGAATTTTATTTTGTATCTCTAGATCTCTTATAAGAATATTATAATTAAGGCCTTAACCATTGAATATTTATATAAAACTGAAATCTAAATGGATTAAAATCCTTAACAAAAAATTAACAATATTGAACCTCATAGAAGAAAAGATTTTAAATACGTTTGAATGCATTGGTACATTTCAAACATAGCTTCAGGGGCATAGATATTGAGAGAAACAATTAATAAATGAGATTTCCAGAACTGAGAAGCTTTTGTATAGTAAAGAATATAATCAACAGGACATAATATTAGCCTGTAGTATGGGAAAATTATTGGTAATTTTAAAACATTTAAGGAGCTTAGGAAATTAGTCATTATAAGAACAAATAATCCAATAAAATTATGTTACAGACCTAAATTGCAAACTCTCAACAGATGAACTTAAAATGATTGAAAGATATTTTAAAATTGTTTAAATATAACATATTTAACCATCGGAGAAATGCAAATCAAAACAACTCTGAGATATTATCTTATCTCTGTAAAAATGACCAAAATTAAAAATACTGCTGACAATACATGCTTAAGAGAATGTGGGATAAAGTAAAAAAAGAAAATCTTCCATTGTTGGTGAAAGTGCAAACCTTGAACATTAGTATGGTAAATTTTCAGAATTAGGCAATATATTATTTTAAAACTCAGCAATATCCTTTTGGGCCTATTTACAAAAGATGTTTAGTCATGTCATAAGGACATATGCTTAACTATGTACATAGCAGAATTATTTTATCATAACCCAAATCTGAAAAAAATCCAGAATGTATTTTTCTAATATCAGTAATAAACTACATCATGTTTTAAATAGCCATAATATCATTAAATATCTTTGAATAATTTTAACCAATCAATTAAGAACTTTAAACCTTTTAAGAAAGAAACTTAAGACATCAGAAAATGGAAAGATCTCCTATGTTCTCGCTAAGATAGAGCTAACATAGCAAAATTGACAATCTTTTACAGACCTTGAAAAAAATCCTTAATTTTATAAGAAAAGAGAACTCAGGATAGCCTAAATAACCTTAAAATTTTGTACAATAAAGGACTTCTGAACACATGATAATCTCTGACTTTAAATTTTACTATAGAACCATAGTACTGAAATCAATTTATTTTAGATGTAAATTCATATGTGTCTTACAACAGATTTTTGACAAAGAAGCAAAATTGTGAAATGGAACCTGCCTATCTCAGAGGCTATCTTATTTTTTTATTTTTTATTTTTCTTTAGCAGGAAGTTATTGGGCTTTGTCCACTGCAGGAGGGAAGGCTGCAGGTGGCTGAACTTGCTCAGCTGCTCCCCAGAAGGGGGGGGAGTTTGAATCAGAGGGAAGTGAGCCAAGGTGCCTGCACAGGGCTCTGGAACAAAATGGTTTGACCCAGAGTAGGGTCAAACTTTCCAGGTAATGATGTCAGAAACTTGATCAGGATGGCCCTGCTGGCCAGGCTGAAAGACTCTCGCCTTAATCTGCAAAATAGTATCCAGATTAAATGTTCTGTCCTGTGGCCAGCCCATTTCAAAAGTGGGCCATTTCAAGGAACAGAACGCCTGCCAGCATTTCTTTTGGATTTTTACAGACTGGTTGCGAGCTATGTCCTCAACCTCTTTCCAGTGGTCTAAAGTCAAAGTTAAGGGGGTAGATATTTGTTGACCCATTGTACTAGATTCCAACTCAAAAACAAGCATGAAAACAAAAACAATAGAAAATGACAGACACAGACTCAAGGCCAAGAGCCACACGGCAACAGACTGCTGCAAAACTGATTACAAATCTGGACAGGAGTAGGCAATAAGAACCACACTCCCTGGAAACTAAGGTGACCTGGTCACTCCTAGTTTTATAAATTGCCTGTGAAGCGTCCTCCACGGCTGGCCAGGGAGTGTTCTTGGACATGTCTGTCCCACTGCCTGGTCCCTTTCAAATACTGGCCCTGTGCAGGTACAACTTTTTCAGATTACTGACAGACATACAGACACAAATTACAATAAACACAGAAACAAAACAGACAGACAGACAATAAAGTGAGCTCATATGTTCTTACCTCCAACTGGATCTGGAATGGATCCAGAAGCAACTCGTTTCCCGGCCAATGCACCAAAATGTTGGACTAGGAGTCCAAGCTCCAGGGAAGAGTTGCCTCAAGACACCATCCAGACACCACAGTTGATGCAAAAGCAAGAGGATTTTATTAATTCTGTCATGACAGGGTCCCCCAGCATCCAGGAAGCTGAGAGACCCCAAATAGCTAGTAGAGGCTACTTTTAAAAGAAAGAGCCATAAAAACATGGGGGTATCTGGGGGTTGTTTTCCAAGTAATTGGATTGGCTTATTCAAAGGACTATTAGCAGTTATTGGTCTGTGCTGGGGCAGGAGAATTGTTGCGTGATCCAGTGAGGTAAGAGGGATCATTTTGCCCCTTTACCAAGGACTGAATCAAAACACACCAGGAACTGAGTCAACACCTAAGGGTTATTTTGTCCCTATTTAATAGAACATTTACAAAGACACAGGGAGATGATGGAAAGTTCCCAACATTTGTGTGTGGATGACTGTCACGTCTCCAAGAGAGAGGTGTGTAATACTGAGAGGCTTCAGAAATGCCTTTAGAGCTGAGAGGCCTCAGAAATGTGTTTAGGGCTGCTGGACTAGGAGTCCTAGCTCCAGGGAAGAGTTGCCTCAAGACACCATCCAGACACCACAGTCGATGCAAAAGCAAGAGGATTTTATTAATTGTGTCATGACAGGGTCCCCCAGCATTTTGGAAGCCAAGAGACCCTGAATAGCTAGTAAAGGCTACTTTTAAAGGAAAGAGCCATAGAAACAAGGGGGTGTCTGGGGGTTGTTTTTCAACTAATTGGATTGGCTATTCAAAGGACTATTAGCAGTTATTCGTCTGTGCTGGGGCAGGAGAATAGTTATGTGATCCAGTAAGGTAAGAGGGATCTCTGGGTTATTTTGCCCCTTTCCCAGGAACTGAATCAAAACACCAGGAACTGAGTCAACACCTAAGTGTTAGTATGTCCTTATTCATTAGAACATTTACAAAGACACAGGGAGATGATGGAAAGTTCCCAACATTTGTGTGTGGATGACTGCCACGTCTCCAGGAGAGAGGTGTGTGATACTGAGAGGCTTCAGAAATGCCTTTAGAGCTGAGAGGCCTCAGAAATGAGTTTAGGACTGAGAGAACTCAGAAATGCATTTAGAGTCTTTCAGGGCTGAGAGGACTCAGAAATGCAGTTAGAGTCTGTCAGGCCCAATTTCTGTGAGAGTTGTGTGGCTTGAGTATCTGTGGAGTCATTGACCATGGATCCTGGATTTATCTCTAGTGCTATAATTAGCATTCTTTTTGGAAGGATATCTTGCTCAATGTAGACATGGGGAGTAAGACCTCAGCCTTGCCTCAAAATAATATGTCAGACTTTCTTGACTCCACTTGGGAACTGTTACACTGTCAGAGTAGTGGATAGAGGTGCTGGGGAAGAGGAAAGTTCTGATGAGCAGGAGGAGGTGAGGGAGTGGGTACTAAGGTTGGTACATAAAAATGAGAAATGATTGTTTCAGGCATGTGTTTATGACACACACCTTTAATCCCAGAACTCAGGAGGCATAGGCAGGCAGATCTCCATGAGTTAAAGGTCAACCTGGTCTACAAGAGCTAGTTCCAAGAGTGGCTCCAACCCTACAGAGAAACCTGTCTCCAAAAAAAGATTGTTAAAAAAAGAAGAGCTAATACCTATACTCCTTAATGTGTTTCACATAATAGAAACAGAAGAGTCATTACAAGACTCTTTCTATGAAGCGCCACTTACCCTGATACCAAAACCACACAAAGAATAACCAAGAAAGAGAATTACATACCAATCTCACTCATGAACATCAGTGCAAAAATCCTCAATAAAATACTGGCAAACCGAATCCAAGAACACATCAAAAAAAATCATTCATTATGATCAAGTAGGCTTCATCCCAGAGATGCAGGGTTGGTTAAACATATGAAAATCTAACAATGTAATCCATCATATAAATAAACTGAAAGAAAAAAAACATGATCATTTCATTAGGTGCTGAAAAAGCATTCAACAAATTTCAACACCTCTTTTTGATAAAGGTCTTGGAGAGATTAGGGACACAGGGATTATATCTAAATATTATAAAAGCAGTATACTGCAAGCCAACAGCTAATATCAAATTAAATGGAGAGAAACTCAAAGCGATTCCACTAAAATCAGGAACAAGACAAGGCTGTCCACTCTCTCCATATCTCTTGAAGTTCTAGCCATAGCTATAAGAAAACATAAGGAGATCAAGGGGATTCGAATTGGAGAGGAAGAAGTCAAACTTTCGTTATTTGCAGATGATATGATAGTGTACATAAGTGACCCCAAAAACTCCAACAAAGAATTCCTACAGCTGATAAATACATTCAGTGATATAGCAGGATACAAGATCAACTCAAAAAAATCAGTAGCCCTCCTATACACAAAGGATAAAGAAATCACAGCAACATCAATTTTCACAATAGCCACAAATAGCATAAAGTATCTTGGGGTAAACTAACCAAAGAAGTGAAAGATCTACTTGACAAGAACTTTAAGGCCTAGAAGAAAGAAATCGAAGAGGATACCAGAAAATGGAAGGATCCCCCATGCTCCTGGATCGATAGGATCAATATAGTAAAAATAGCTATTCTCCTAAAGGCAATCTATAGATTCAACACAATCCCCATCAAAATCCCAACAAAATTCTTCATAGACCTTGAGAGAACAATAGCTAACTTTATGTGGAAAAACAAAAAGCCCAGGATAGTCAAAGCAATCCTATACAATAAAGGAACTTGGGGAGGCATTACCATCCCTGACTTCAAACTCTATTACAGAGCTACAGTAATGAAAACAGGTTGGTATTGGCACAAAAACAGAGACGTTGACCAATGGAATCAAATTGAAGATCCGGATATTAATCCACAAACCTATGAACACCTCATATTTGACAAAGAAGCTAAAATTATACAATGGAAGAAAGAAAGCATCCTTAACAAATGGTGCTGGCATAAGTGAATGTCAACTGTAAGAGAATGAAAATATATCCTTATCTATCACCATGCACAAAAATCAAGTCCACATGGATTAAAGACTTCAATATAAATCCGACCACACTGAACCTGATAGAAGAGAAAGTGGGAAGTAGTCTGCAGTACATGGGCACAGGAGACCACTTCCTATGTATAACCCCAGTGGCACAGACAATAAGAGCAACAATGAATAAATGGGACTTCCTGAAACTGAGAAGTTTCTTTAAAGCAAAGGACACAGTCATTAAGACAAAAGGACATCCTACTGAATGGGAAAAGACCTTCAACATCCCCACATCAGACAAAGGCCTGATCTTCAAAATATATAAAGAACTCAAGAAACAAGATATTAAAATTCTAAATTACTCAATTAAAAACTGGGGTAATGATCTGAACAGAGAATTCTCAATGGAAGAAGTTCAAATGGACAAAAGCTGCTTAAGGTCATGTTCAACTTCCTTAGCAATCAGGGAATTGCAAATCAAAACAACTTTGAGATACCATCTTATGTTGTAAATAGAGGAGCGGTGTGCGGGTTGTGTTCCCCAGCCGCCTGGCTCCCAAGCCCCCAGCTGCTGGCCCGCTCAGCCACTGGTTGCCTGCACCCGAAATAACCACGTGAGGACAGTATTCATTTAAACTCTGCCTGGCTTATTATCACTAGCCTTTTCCCGGCTCACCTCATAAACTAACCCATTATAAAAGTCTGTATGTCACCACGAGGTGGGTGACTTACCGGACAGATTTACCGTACTTCCTTCTGCAAAGGGGGCCTCATGGCGTCTGGCTCACTTTCCTTCTTCTCCTCAGAACTTCCGTTCTATCTACTCTGCCCACCCAAGGGCTGACCTATCCTATAAGCCAGGCAGCTTTTTATTCAACCAATAAGAGTAATACAAATATAGAACACTCCCACATCAATCTTACACCTGTAAGAATGGCTACGATCAAAAACACTAATGATAGCCTATGTTGGAGAGGATGTAGAGTAAGGGGAACACTCCTCCATTGCTCGTGGGAATGCAAACTTGTGCAACCACTTTGGAAATCAGTGTGGGGGTTTCTCAGGAAATTGGGAGTCAACCTATCTCAGGATCCAGCAATACACTCTTGGGAATATACCCAAGAGGTGCCCAATCATACTACAAAAGCTTTGGTTCAACTATGTTAATGACAGCATTATTTGTAATAGCCAGAACCTGCAATCAACCTAGATGATCCTCAATGGAAGAATGGATAAGCAAAGGGTGGAATATATACACATTAAAGTACTACTCAGCGGTAAAAAAACAATGACATCTTGAATTTTGCATGCAAATGTATGGAAATAGAAAACACTATCCTTAGTGAGATAACCCATACCCAAAAAAGATGAGTATGGTATATACTCACTCATTAGTGGACTCTAGCCTTAAACAAAAGACATTATTAATCCTATAGCTCACAAGCCTAGAGAAGTCAAATAGCAAGGTGAGCCCAAAGAGAAACATATATAGATCCTCCTGGAAATTGGAAACAAACAAGATTGCCAGGCAAAAGTTAGGAGCACGGGGTTGGGGGTAGGGATTGGGGTTGGGTTAGTATAAGGGGAGAAGGGAAGGACTGGGGAGATCTTGGGGGAGTGGGAGGTTGGAGATGGAGGTAGGGCAGATATAGGAGCAGGGAAGAAGAAATCTACATTAAAGGAGCCATTTTAGAGACTTGGCTCTGGAGGGGTTCCCAGCTGTTCACGGGGATGTCCCCAGCTAGGTCCATGGGCAGCAGAGAAGAGGGTGCCTGAACTGGCCTTGTCCCATAGTCACACTGATGAGTATCTTGAATATCACCATAAAAATTTCATCTGATGGATGGAGATAGAGAAAGAGACCCACATCCACATCAAAGCAATGGACTGAGCTCCCAAGGTCCAGTTAAAAAGCATAAGGAGGGAGAAGATGAGCAAGGAATTCAGGACCACGATGGGTTGGTCCACCCACTAAGGCAGTGTGCCTGATCTAGTGGGAGCTCACCAAATCCAGCTGGACCAGTACTGAATGAGCATGTGATCAAACCAGACTCTCTAAATGTGGATACCAATGGGGGCAGACTGAGAAGCCATCGATAATGGCAATGAGACTTGTCTCTTCTGCATGTATTGGATTTTTGGTTTTCTAGTCTATTTGGATGCACACCTGGCTAGGCTGGGATGGAGGGGTGAGAGCCTTGGACTTCCCACAGGGCAGGGTACCCTAGCCTCTCTTAAGGATGGAGGGGTAGGGAGGAGGGTTAGTGGGGATGCAGGAGGGGAATGGGAGAAGGGGAGGAAGTGTAAATTTTTTGAATGGAAAAATAAATTCTTTTATAAAAAATGAATTTAATCATAATAAAAATATCTAATTGCTTCTGTAAAGTTTGATTGCTAAGTCCTTATATTCCAAATTCCACAGTTTATATATTTCCTAATAAAAGGAAGCTTTTAGCACACACTGTTCCTTCAAAGCTCACTTTGAATTATCAGTACACCTCTGCAGAGGATGGCATCAGTAAGTTGTACAAAGACTTACCATTCTGTGATATCTGGTAATAGTTATGATATAGCCTGAGGACAGAAAGATTTTTGTCAAAGAACATGGACTACATTTCCAAGATAAAATTAGAATTCTCTCTGCCCTTTACGTTTTTTTTTTTCTAATTAATTTTTGTCATGGTTCTCAGTCCTTAGTGTCTTGGTTTGGGGTTTTTGTCTTGTATTTTTCTTAATTGTAAGTCTTCAATGATCTGCTCTTGAGGCCAATACACAGTCAGATATGATGCCTACCAATACTAGGAAGACTGCATCCCTTTTCAGTTGTGTTTTAAGAAAATGTGAATATCTTAACCTACCTATAATGAAACAGGATTAAGATTATCCTTTCAGGAAATATCACCTAAGACATTTTATTAACTGCAATGGCTTTCATTCACAGTTGAGTAAATTCTAAAGTGCATCATGGTGTCTTGGAAGCCACATGTGTGCAGTAGTATTAAGTGTAGTCCAAAAGGACTTTGTTCTGCACAGTTTAGGAAACTCTCTCTTTTCTCACACGTGCACCACTTCCATTTGCTCATTCAGGAAGTAGACATTCTTACTGAGATGATGGGGCTTGGTGAGTTTTGAGACCTGGTGAATGATTTTTGTTGTTTTTTTGAGCAATAATTTTAATTTCTTCTGATTGCCACAAATGAAAGATGCTTTCAATAGTTAAAAAAGGACTCTCCTTTAAATGAATTTCAACAGTAAACCTTAAAATAATAACTATAAGTATGGTATACAAAATCATCATAGTTTCTTTCAATCTTCCATGTAGAGTACAGAAGTAGATGTTTAAAGAACAATCGGCATAATCTTAAAATTGTATACCCAGCCAATGTAATCATATTTATTTATTTTGTGTTGAGCACAACAGAAGCACTTTTAGTTTCATCTGTCAGAGAAACATAAACAAAATCCATGGAGGGTTAACAACTGATATCCTCAGTTTTCAAAGCAGGAGGATTGGAATTTTAAGCCCAGCCTTGTTAACAGAATGGAGCAGAGGCTTCTATCGACTCTTTTAAATACAAAGCCAGGCTTGAGGACTCAAATTTATAATCTCAGCAATTAGGAGAAAGAGGCTAGTGTACAGCTCTATTTGTACCCAGTCTTGTCTCCAATAAAATATGTTAATTAACAAATATAATAATTAATTGATAAGGCTTCAATGAAATACCTCAGTGATATAGTGTTTTACCATGACAGGAGTGAAGCCTAGAAATGAATATCAAACCAAACACTATACTAAATACAGAAAGAATCATTAAACAAAAACACATACTCAGAGAAAATGCACAAATTAAAACACACATTCAATCACATGCATAAAATATGCACACACATGAAAAGCACTAAATAAACACATCACAAACTAAACTATCTATACATACAAAAACACACAGAAATGTAAGCAAGCATACACCTTATATACACTTACTAAAATAAACCACATATTTATATCAAGTAACGTTTATACCAAATAAAACACATACACTATGTTCGTGTACCACTAAAGGAAAACATACTAAATAATGTACTCAATGAATTAAAAAACCATTCTAAATCTCCCAAATTAAATAATTTTGTTTTCCTAGAAGGAGCTGTGGATAAACCAAGCCACACTAAGATTATCCTTAAGAGGTGTAAGTGGATAGAGATTTATCCCCTAATCAGTAGGAAATATATCCTTTAAAGGCGGGGCCACAAAAGTTGGGCATGAAGGGAAAGGAGTATAAAAGAGCTATAGGATGCTGAGAACACCCTCACTGTCCTTTTAGGTGCGGTCACTCACAGCCTGGCCCTGATGGAAACAGGAGACCTTTAACCAGTGTCCAGATCAGGTAAGTCGCTCACCTCTATCAGGAGGAGTGTTACATGATGGGTAGAACTCCTTAGCAATGCACCTATAGTTCACTGTGGTTAGTTAAAATGAGAGGTGGAATCTTCATGAATTTACTTGAGTTGTGGCTTTTGTGTGGTTTTGTTTTAATGGGAAATGCCATTAAATGGTTGTGTTTCAATTCATGTGCTTTTTTTCCTTTGGTTTATTTTGTTGTTGTTGTTTTGAGATGGGGCATCAGATATGCAAGCCTGGTCTTCACCTACAGACATTTCTTGGTCTCTTTGCCTCCTAGTTTCATTGTGCAGCTCAAATTAGGATCTGCCTTCCAGGTTAATCCTTTTATAAATCCATTAAATTAAATCTCACGAATTATGTGTTTGCAGTTGAAAGGACTGAGATTTCCTCTTTACTGCATTTTATTAATCGAGGTGTTTTGGAGGCAGAGTCTCAGAGAGCAAAGCCTGGCATTAAGCACCAGCCCCTTCTTGGTCTGTATACACTGCTAGGCCCTTTCAGGGGGTGTAGTGGTATATTATTTGTTAGGATAAATATTGCCAGAGGACAAGAGACAAAGCTAAAGCAACTAGAGGTCAGGCAATGAGGTCACACACCTTTAATCCCAGGATATGGCAGAAAGAGTCATGTTGTAAGAGATTGCTCATTTGTTTCCGGCTACTCAGCCCTGAAATAATCACTCAGAAACCATATTAACCATATTATTTGCAATTCTATTTGGCCAATAGCTTAAGCGCATTTCTGGCTACCTGCTACCTTAAATTAACCCGTCTCCTTTCATCTGTGTATTGCCACAAGGCTATGGGCAAATTTTGTACATCCGTCTCAAGCAGGGGTGCATCCCTTCTCTTTTAATCAGTCTGCTTCCTGCCAGAACTCACAATAGTTTTCCATGTCTAGCTCTTCTCTATGCTATCGCAGACAACGGAAGATTTTTACTTATTAACCAATCGATTCACAGCTTAAAAAGAGGATCACATCAGAGTCAGATGGATCTCTGTGATTTCAAGGCCACCATGGGCCACAGAAGATCAACTGAAAAACAAATCCAGGTGGTACTGGCTCACACATTTAATCTCCACCTTAGGGAGTCAGGAGCCTTTAATCCCACCAGTAGAGGGAATATAAATTGGGAGGGGAGGGAGCTAGTGACTGGTTCCTTTGCTCTTCAGTTCTTCAGGTTGAACCTCAATTTCATACTCTGAGTTTTTATTAATCATACATAATTAGGCTGCATGGACCCTGGTCACCCAGCTTTGGTCCAGGTAAGAATAAATCACATGTGTGAAGGTAAACACTCCCCCAATAATAATTAAATCAATCAATGGATTAATGGAAAAATCCACTTCTCCTTGGATTAAGCAGTACTGTTTTCACATGTGGAGCTAAGACTCAGTACACACTAAGTAAATATAATCATAATGGATTTTAAGCATATGTACGATCCCAGTGAAGTAGAAGTGCCTCAAAGGGCCGTGGGAGTACTTAGGGATGTTCTGAGAAAGAAAGGAGCATAAAAAATTATAGGAGCCCAGGATTGTCAGGCACTTGTGTGTATCTCCTCTCCTGTCCATGCAGACTGAAGACATGGAGGACAGAACTAGGGTGAGTTGGATATGTGAACTTAGCCTCTCATTTCATGATGAACATTAAATGTTATCAGGCTCTATTTGGAACAACAAGAGATTGATCTCATTTCATAAAAAATTTTTCCAAAGGGAAATGAGATTTAGAACAACAGAGCATAGTACTTGGTGGAACAATGGTTAATCTGTACCTGTGTCAGTTCTAATGACAGAAGTCATTAGACAGCCTTGAGATGACAGGATATAGGAAGAAGACCCACTGCATTCTTGACTAGTGTTATATTAATAATTCTGACCTGAATTGGTTTCTGTGATGGGTGAGACTTCCAAAACCCTTGGCCATACCATGAATATTTGGCTCCTGTATATTTCTCCTGGTCCTTTTTTATCAAGATCATCAGAATGAGCTTGAAGGCCCCACCCACAGTCCTGGAGCTGGCAGTGACAAGTCTCCTGAAGAATGAGGACTTTGCCACTTCAGTACTGCAGCAGGTACCCAATGAGCTCTATCCATCTCTGTTCAAGGAGGCATTCAAGAGCAGATGCATGAAGATACTGACAGCCATGGTGGCCTCATGGCCTTTTGAGTGCCTCCCTGTGGGGGCAATGATGAAGGTCCCAGATGTGGGGATATTACAAGCTGTAATTGCTAGTATTGATATGCTGTTGACACAGAAGCTTCACCCCAGGTAAAGGTAAAGGAAAATAAAGATGGAGTCACCTAATAACTAAAAGGGGACATGTTCAGTCAAGTGGATAGGATCCATGGTGAATCAGAGGTATCTGTTGTTGTAAGACTGTAAGACAGTAGAAGCAGATGCAACTACCTAATGTTTAATAATATAATCAACTTCCAGAATTATAATAATATAATCAACTTCCAGAAGTTCAGAACATGTTAATGTAGATGTAGCCATGAAAAGATCAGACTCCCTGTCCTTTTCTCCAGGTAATCAGAAGTCAACACTAGGTGAAGGGAGGAAAGAAGGGAGTGTATTCAGGTGTAGCTCATGATAAGAGCCCTTGCCTGAGAGGCCTTGCTAAGATTAGAGAAGGAGAATGGAAGGCTAACTCTGTTTTAGTTCTTTTCTTCTGGGATGTGTGGGCTGGACTAGAAGGTTTAGACTGCTCCAAAGGAATGCTGAGTAAGGAGCAAAAACGCAAAGGCCTTGGTAGATATGCCCTGAGGCGACCCTTGAAGGTGGTGACTGATTTTGACCTAAAAGCTGAACTGGATGAGCAACAGTGGGCCCAGCAGCAGAAAAGGTCCCTGAAGCTTTACTGTATGAAGATGACAAGCTGTGCAACTCCTGTGGAGCTTATCAAGACCGTCTTGAAAACTTTCCCGCCAGACTCTGTGGAGGAACTCGAACTATCCAGAAACTGGACTCTGGCCACACTGAGTCGTTTTGCACCTTGCTTAGCCCAGATGAGAAATTTACGTGAACTCCATCTAGCCCAAATTTACCTGAACACCTACATACGTGTAAATTCTTTGTCAGATAGAGAGGAGAAATGTTTATTCAGGTTCACTTCTCAGATCTCCAAATTAACCAGTCTCCACCACCTCTCGATAAACTGTGTATTCTTTTCTGGTGAGCTCCTGAAACACTTGTACAGGTAAGAAAGGACAGGGAACAGCCGGGCGGTGGTGGCGCACGCCTTTAATCCCAGCACTCGGGAGGCAGAGGCAGGTGGATCTTTGTGAGTTCGAGACCAGCCTGGTCTACAAGAGCTAGTTCCAGGACAGGCTCCAAAGCCAAAGAGAAACCCTGTCTCGAAAAAAAAAAAAAAAAAAGAAAGGATAGGGAGCTGTTTGTGGTAACATGGGAGAACTTCCTCTAGTACATAGAGATTATTGAGGACCTGAGATCAGTCCAGCACTGTGAATTTCACAACGATGCTCTCTGTATGCTCTTGATTCCCTCTTAACCAGCCAAGAGCAGAGTTGCTTCAATGACCATTCATCATTCAGCGGATGAGCTGTTGTTAGAGAATTGCAGAGAGACTTTTTCTAATAGGTGAACTATTGAGTCATGTGTAATCTCTTTGCGTGTGTTTTATATATACTTCCTTGGGGTCCGACTAACCCTGAAAAGGAAACAGGAGAGAGCAGGTTTTCCTTAGGAAGGCAAAAGTCATGCCTGGGGAGGTACCTTGGGGATCTCTGTTTTCATAACCTTGTGAATAGTAACCCGGTTTTAATTCTCACGTGGGCTGTCAGTCAGCTTTTCTGTCCATGTGGCAGGATGAATGATCTGAGCACAGCTTTGAGTTTAGAAGATAGGAACTTGGCGACAAAGCACCGACAGTGATTGTCAGTTTCAGGATTGAAGCAAGGAGAACAAGGACATGAGTTGTGTCAGGAAGGTGTAGCTGCACTAAGTTTGGTAGGACACATGTGGAGAGATTTCCAGAAATAATCTGGACTAGGTCCTTTTGCTTGTGTTCTTCAAGGCTCCATTGGCCATCTCTGGTTCTCTGACATAGTGAGAATGAGAAGCTGCCTAGCCGGTTTCTGCACCTCTCCTATGCCTTTGAAATGGGCCTGAGAAGGCAATTGTGTGTCCCTAGTGAGCAAGCAGACAGCAAGAGGCTGCCCCTTGGCCATTGAGATTCAACATACGAAAAACTGATTTTAATTCAGTGTTCCCCTGCCATGGATGATGTTTGTATCCGGTTGATAAAGGATAGAGTCCTCTGAGAAGTGGGAACCTCACATTGAATATCCATTTATTATATTCTTTCAGGAGAGCATGTAGGCAATTTCTTGCACTAAGGGATTGATGAGGGAGGGTGAAGACTACTGTGTCTTGAGCTATTCCTGAGCTAGCATTTCTGGTTTTTTTCAGGAAGCAGGGTTAGCAAGACATGGTAGGCAAATGTAAGCATTGTTTCTATAGGGCATCTCTGTACACATCCTGCTTGCAGATTGCTACCCTGTTCCTCTTCCTTTCCTGACTTCCCTCTGGGATGAATTATACATTTCTAAACTTCAGGTGAAAAATCTTTTCATCTCCTAGTTGCTTTGGGTCATTTTGTTTTGTCCTAGCAACAGAACCCAAAGGAAGGTATCTGCTCTGCATAAATGTGCACATGACTATGCTTTCCCATTCTATTTGACCGACGTAATCTCTTGCTCTTTTCCTAGATTCCTGAAGTGCCCCTTGGAGTCTCTTTCCATCGAACTCTGCTAGTTGTCAGAGGCAGACCTGAAACATCTGTCTTGGTGTCCGAGGCTTTTTCAGCTGAAGCATCTGAACCTATTTGTGTACCATTCTTCAACTTAAGTACTACACATCTCCAATTTCTCCTTGAGAAGGTAGCAGACACTCTGCAGACTCTGGAGTTAGAGCACTGCAGGATGAGAGATTCTCAGCTTAGTGTCCTGCTGCGTGCCATGAGGCAGCGACCCAAGCTCAACGTGGTCAACTTTTATGACAATGTCATCTCTACATCTCTCCTGAAGGACCTTCTGCATTGCATGGCCAATCTAAGCATGCTGACTGAGGAGTTCTACCCTGCCCCACTCGAGTGCTATGATAAAATGGGTCACATCCTACTGGACAATTTTGCCAATCTGTTTTGCCAGTTTGTGCTGATCTCCTGAATATACTCAGGTCCAAAAGACATCCCATGAAAGGCTCATTTTTGGCACAGAAATCTGCTTTAAATGATTTTGGCACCCTGTCTATGATCCTAGGATTGGACTTTGTCCTTGTAATAAAAAGATGTAGGTTGGTTTTTATATACTGAGAAATGAAATTGTGTGCATATAACTTTCAATAAAGTGTCCAAGAACGTGGATTCTGATATTCTTTGATTCATCAGGAATAAAATTGTTTCCATGGAATCAGGTCAGATGGGCTGAATGAGTTCTGGGGCTCCAAACAGGTGTCCTCTGTGCCTGGTTCCAGGAGTAGTGAAGGCAAAGACTGTCATTGTCACAGATGTGGTGGGTGCCAAATGTGTGTAAGGTACTTGGATTTTCTGCGTTTGCTGTGTGGAGGTGTGGCATGGGATGTAGCTCCCAGAGCTAGGACCTTGATAGAAGAGCCCTCCATCTGGAAAAACAGACACTCACCTTTCCATGGACAGTCTGTTCCTAGGCTTTGTTGGCCAAAAATTTGACAAAGTATGGTTGTGCATGTAGGGAGATTGCTCCGTGTTCTCTGAAGCTGGTGGATTTGTGTTGGGGCACATGATGTGCCTCTCTGGACTAGAGTCAAGAGATCAGAGCCTCCCTGGTTTTACCTATGAGAACCTGTCAATATAATCCACCATACAAATGAATTGAACAAAAAAAATCTACAATTATATCACAAGAGGATAAAAAAATCCTCTGACAATATCAAAGACGTCTTGTACTATAAAGGTCTTGGAGGGAACAGGAATGCAAGGAATGTAGATAAAACCTGATAAAACACTGTACTGCAAGCCAAAAGCCAAAAACAAATTAAATGTAGGGACATTCAAAGCAATTATACTGAAAGCAGGAAAAAGACAAGGCTGTCTACTCTTTCTATATCTACTCAATGTTATACCCAAATTTCAACCTATGGCAATACGAAAGCAACAGGAGATCAAGTGTATTAAAACTTGAAATAAAAAAATTCCAAGTTTCCTTCCTGCAGGTGCAATGATAGTATACATAAGTGACCCAAAAATGCAACCAGGGAACTCCTCCAAATGATGAAAGCTTCATTAAAGTGGCAGGATACATGATCAACTCAAAAATATCAGAAGCCCTCCTATATACAAATGATAAAAGGGCAGAGAAAAAATCAGAGTAACCTCACTCTTTACAATTGCCACAAATAAGGTCAAATATCTTGGGGTAATACTAACCAAAGAACTTTAAGTCCTTAAAGGAAGAACTTGTAGAAGGTATCAAAAAATGGAGAGATCTCCCATGCTCTTGGATAGGTATGATCAATACAATAAAAATTGCAATCTTACCACAAAATCTATCTGCAGATTCAATCCAATCCTCACGAGAATTCTCAACCCATTCTTCAAAGACCTAGATAGAACAAGAATCAGCTCAAAAGGGGAAACAATGAAAAACCCAGGATTGTAATATCAGTCCTGTACACGAAAGGCACCCCCAGAGGCATCATCATCCCTGACTTCAAGCTCTACTATAGAACTATAATAGTGAAAACAGCAGGGGCTTGGCATAAAAACAAACAGGTGGACCAGCAGAACTGAACTGATGACCCTGGTATTAATCCACACACTTCTGAACACCTTTTTTTTTATTGCTTTATAAATAATACCATTCAAAACTTTTACTTCCTCTCCTCCTCCCATTTCCCTCCCGCTCCCCGATTCACCCTCCCCACTCCCCCCTAATCCCAAAAGAGGGCAGGGTATCCTGTCCTGTGTGAAGTCCAGGGACCCCCCCTCCATCCAGGGTCAGGAAGGTCTGCATTCAAATAGACCAGGATCCCCAAAAGCCAGCACTTGCAGTAGAGACAAATC
>JAQHUG010000709.1:119195-132540 GCA_028555095.1 Dicrostonyx torquatus | reverse complement strand
TCAGAAACATAATTTTGGGGGCTTCAGGTACATTAATCTAGGTATGCCATTGCTGCAATAGGTCACAACCCCACAAATTCACTGCAATGTTGGCTATATATGGCCTTAGTCTTCCTATTTGCCCTTCTAGCCCTATGCATTCAACCCATCTCGTGCTTTACTTTATCCAAGATAGGGCTCCAATTCCCAGGAACTGAACATCTACCTCTTGAAGAGGCCAATTGGATGCCAAGATTCTGAAGTAATGATACTTACATCCTCACCCGTTCTGGGCAATTTCTCTCTCTTCTACTGCTCTCTGTTTTCTTTCATTTACACAGAAGAATTTACAGTCTTCATACTAGATTCTGATGCACTCAATTGTAGTCAATTTCTTAACTCTCCCATGTTAAGGAGTGCCACAAACCATGGCAACTCTTGCTTGGAAGGACCACCTCCAAAATTCTGTATGCAAAGGACTTTAATATCTCCACAGAGTGGGCAAGAAAATTTCCAATGTCAGTACCATCTTTGTGCATATCTGGCAATTCATCACTGTCAGTTCCCAAAACTCAAAATGTGTAGAGCTTAAATTAAAAACTTTAAAATTACATTGTCTCTTTAATAAACTTTAGTTGTATTTTGAACCTCATTGTTAGTATAATTTTGCTATAAATATAAGCTCAAAATAGGACAATGAAAATGTCACAATGCTAAAGGGCTTTAAGTACTCTTCTTTTAATCTCAGGGAAACTGATAAAATTCTGCATATGTATACCTGTTATTCCCTGATATTTTGTGCACAAAACAGCTCTATGGTTTTCATCCTGCACAGACAGAAACAAAGGATGAAACACATGCCCAGAAGCAAGATCTCTCCTCAATCCTTACCAAATACCAGAGCATCCCAAACCACCCTTCTTCTAGTGAGCACCTTTGTCTGCTTTTATATGCTTTCCTACATTCATCCAGATCAGCATTTGTCAACACTAACCATTATGATTTGGTAATACCAAATATCAAAGTAATTTTAATTTTCATTTCCTTGTGAGAATCTCTTAGTTTGATGTCCCACTATTAGTTGGATGTTTATTTTCTTTAGTTTTTGCTTTTGTTTTTTTATGGTCTTGTTCTTTGCCTATGCCAGATACTAACCCAGTGTCAGGTGAATGGCTGGTAAAGATTTTTTCTCACTTTGCATGCTGTCTTTTCACTCTGATAATGGTATCCATTGCTGCACAGAAGCTTTCAGCTTTCTTGTAATCCCACTTTCAATCATTGGTACTAACATCTGTGTTATACAGGGTTCTGTTCTGAAACTCCATTCTTATTCTTATAAATGAAAGTGTGTTCCTTACTTTCTCCTTTTTCATATTCAGGGTGTTATTTCTTGAGTTGAGGTCCTTGATCCATTACCATTAAATTTTCTACAAGTTAAGGTAATGTTCTAAAAACAACTGTGACAACAACCATAAGACCTAAACATGTTTAAGACAGACAAAATTCCAATATGAAGAAGGGAATATTGTTATAAGGTCCCATCCCTAAGAAAAAAAGCTATTGGCAATTGATTCCAGCCTAGAGAAGGAGATAATTTTCCTCCAGTGGAAAGATATCACTCAGAGGGAAGAATAGGCAGAATTCTGAGGGCTAGTTGGCCAACATAAAATGGATTTAGTATTTTCATTTAATTTTTTTTAAATTTTTATTTATATTGGTATTTTTGTCTTTTTCAGTTTTGTTGATTTATTTTGGTGGCTTGGGTTTGGTTTGGGAAAAAGACAGAGAAGGAACAAACTTGAAATTCATGGAGTAGGAAGAGTGCAGAAAATCTAGGAGAAGGTAGGAATAAAAATGATATGACCAAAATATATTGCTTGAAGAAATATTAACGTCAATGTATATGAAAATAGAGATGAGTCAAATTTCATTCTGTTACATGGACCTCTACAATTTGACCGGCAACATTTTTTGAAAATTCTGTGTTTTTTCCAATGTTCATTGTTGTCTTTGTAAAAAAAAAAAGGTATTTCTGGAACTGTAAATTTATATGTAGGTTTTCAATTTTATCCCATGGTCAATGAATTTATTTTCATTTCAATAACATGCAGTTTATCTTTCATTCACTCTGCAATATACCTTTAAACTGTGAATGATGATGTCTCCAACAGATTTTTATTTTACTTAATTATATGACTGCCACTTAAAAATTCTCTATGAAGATCAGTTAGGTTTTCTAAATGTTTTATCACATCTTCAATGGCCACTCCCTAATTTCGGTGTCTCTCTTTCTTCTTTGAATATTTATATCAAACAGCAGAATATGCCTCAGTTTTAACCCACTGGATTTAATACAACTCTATGAATCTAACTTATATATACCACCCTATATACACAAGAGTCTTATTTCTCACTGTTTCTCTTAGGTTATTTATGTCAGCCATGACCTTCGTCTTTTCCAGCTCCTACATTGCCTTTTTAATTTTCTTCTTGGATGATATACCTTACCTCTCTGTGACGCAATCACCTCTTCATATTCATGTTAACTTCAACCTATGTTTACTTCCATCATCTTCAGTACACATATCTCTTTTCCTTTTTGTAGACAGGAGTTTCAATCCTGTCTGGTACTATAGCCTTTCAGTTCCAAAGAAACACATAGAGGATTATATTAATTATAAACTGTTGGACTTATTAGCTCAGGAGTATTATTAACTAGCTCTTAAAACTTAAATTAACTAATAATTCTTATCTATGTTTAGCCACATGACTTGGTACCTTACTCAGTGACACATTCTCATCTTGCTTCCTCTGTGTCTGGCTGGTGACTACAGACTGAGGCTTTCCTTTTCCCTGAATTCTCCTAGCCTGGTAACCCCATCTATTCTTCCTGCTTCCTACTGGTCAATCAGCATTTTTATTAAACCAATATGAGTGACAAATCTTTACAGGGTAAAAGAGCATTATCCCACAGCACCATTCCTTTGCCACTTGATTTCTAAGTCCACAATAAACGTTCTCTATGACTCTTATGGATTACTGTTCTTAATCCCTCCTGAGCCTCTTGAGTTACTCTTACCTCCAAGAGCAATTGTTCCAAATATGAGTAAGTAGCTACACAATATGCCATTTTTCTGTCTCATACAGTCTTTACATTCCCTCTATTATTTTCTGCCAGTCTTTAAATGCTAATACACATGTCTGTCTAAATTCTATAATTTATGCCTGAGAATTGATCAATGCATACCACATCAATGATCACTTATTTTCAACAATTCTATGAATTTAGCATTATGCAATAGCTGAAGCACACTAGAAGTATACAAAATCTATTACTAAAGCCAATGTTACAAATAATCTATGGGTATAAGCAAAAATAGCATTGGTCTCACTTATAAGCCCTAAGACCTCACCAGCTAAATTTCTCTACCCTGGTAAGGAAAAACACCATAAACTTCCTGTGAAACATCTTAAATGCATTCAGTAATCATTTGGCTATTACTGTAATTGCCAAGCTACTATTGCATCCCTAGGCACAACTTATTCAGTGCACGTACAGTGGAGTACACCAAAACCATAAATGACCAAGTTCTCAGAGACAATTCACCTGCATCAGCTTGAATATTGACTTCTAGAACTGCAGAAGCCAGCAGAGAGGAGACATCAGCTTTTCTTTTTTTTTTAAATTGTTTTTACTGAGCTATATATTTTCCTCCACTCCACTCCCTTCTTCTTCCTGCCTCTTCTACCCTCTCCCATAGGTCCCATGCTCCAAATTTACTCGGGAAATCTTTTGTTTTTCTACTTCCCATGTAGATTGGACACGTATATCTCTCTTAGGGTCCTCAATGTTGTCTAGGTTCTCGGGGATTGTGAATTGTAGGCTGGTTTATTTGCTTTATGTCTAAAAGACACTTATGAGTGAGTAATATGATATTTGTCTTTTTTGGACTGGATTACCTCATGCAATATGATGTTTTCTAGATTCATCCATTTTCCCATAAATTTCAAAATGTCATTTTTTTTCTGCTATGCAGTACTCTGTTGGACATCAGCTCTTCTTTTGTTCATCTCCTGGACTATCCTGAAAGTGTTATATCTTTCACAATAATGGCTCATTTTGCTCTTTCAATTACCAGTCAGCAATAGCAAAAAAAGGTAATGAAATGTAGAGGAGGAAATGCAGCTCATACCCGTTACTGGAAATTTTAATCCTACGCTTACAGAAACTTGACTAAATTCCTTTCCCACTAACACAGAGTGCACTTATTTGGAGGCCTTACTTATAATTTTATAATTTTCAACATGATTTTCCAATATTGTGAAACACTCAAGGGTTATAAACATTTTTTGCCTGGGGTCAGCAGGATCTCTGCCTTCTCCAAACAAGTACCAGTGGATCCTGGTGTTCTGAAGATAATTGGCTACGACAATAAAATATGAGCAAGAGTCGGCAAAACATAAAAAGATTTCCTAATCTGCACCTAGACTTTTTCAATATAGTTGTGCTGGGAAGAACATAATGGATGAAGAGCACTATGACATCTAGAGTTAAACTTAGAATAAGGTTGTGTGAGAATATAATAAATTTATGGCTTGTGCTCAGAAGTGACAATGTTGACATTTCTCAACGAGAACATGAAATGAAAAAAAGACATATATTTGGTTAGGAACATGGCAATTTCTGCGTTTCCCTAAATTTCTAGAGACTTGTTAGGATAACTGATGGTCACACACCTAAGGCGTTATTCTGAAAACAGCACAATTGTGTTTTGTATGATCTTGAGCATGAAGTGGGATTCTCTGAAGTACTGTGATCATGTAACTGTTATCAATGGAGATGTAACAATAACAATGAGTATATAATAAATAATTATATAATAAAATGAGTATATCATAAAAATATAATAATAAAAATTAGTCTTGTCCTACAAATTGCTCTGAATTTGTCAACTTTCTTGAGTCCCCTAGTTTTACTGTCTTTCTTCTGACTCTAATCAAAAGATACAATCTGGAAAATTCCTCTGAGTCAAGTCTTCTTACTCCACTTTTCATCCCCAGAAGCCATTCATCTGCCTTACTGTAGGGTACTCCTATGACTGTGGGACCCCTGCTTAACTCTGCTATAATTTTTTAATATTACCTATACTGACAAACTCATCTCAGATAAAGGAGGTAATAAGAACATGCTATAGCATGTTGAGCCTGCCACTACAGCCAGATCCTCAGTTCTGGCAGGATACCAAGAAACATGTCTGCCCCTACTGTTTCAGTGCACCCATGTCTCATATCAGAATGGAAGACTGACAACCCATGGAAGATCCTTAACTTTCCCCCAAATTTCACCTCCCTCTGGAAAATACAACATTCCCTTGTGTTAAAAGTCAGGGTTGAGATGTATCTTCTATCATGAGTACATTGCTAGCTCCCTTCTCACTGTCTGACTCATCCCATTGGATTCAAGGCCTTTAGCCCTCCTGAAGGCCTTCTTACCAGTAATCTCTTGGTCTTGTTTGTATTCTTTTTCTGTACCTACTAGCTTCCTACTGCAGCAGATGGAAATGAATACAGAGACCACAGACAGACATTACACAGACTGAGAAAATTTGAAGCACTCAGTCCTACATAAGATGTCTTTATCAAACCATGTCCCAAAGAGTTGAGAGAGTCTGATGGAAAGGGGCATTAAAAAAGTATAAGAGCAGAGAAAATTCAAGACACCAAGAAAATAAGACCCACTATATCAACATGATCAAACTCATATGAACTCACAGACACTGAGTTAGCAAGCACATGACCTGTGTGGGTCTGCACCATGTTCTTTGCTTATATATTGTAGCTTCCAGTTTAGTGTTTTTATGAGATTCCCACCAGAGAGAATAAGGGGTCTCAGTTTCTGTGATTTCTCTTAGGGTCTTCATGCCTCTTTGTTTGTTAGTCCCAACTTGATGTGTTAGATTTTTTTCTTTCATATTATATTAGATTATATATCTCATACTTTATATTATATTTTATTATATTTTTATCCCTTATAAAACTTGTGTGTTTTGGTGGTGGTGTTTTGGGTTTTTTTGCTTTTTTTTTTCTCGTTGGGTTGTTTTGTGTCTCTCTGTGTGTAGTCCTGCCTGTCCTGAAACTAACTCTGCATACCAGGCTGGCCTCAAACTCATGGAGATTCACCTGCCTTTGCCTACCATGAGCTGGAATTAAAGGTGTGGACTTTCATTGCCTTCCTGGCTGCCTTTTTTATTTCTAATGAAAGACATAGTAGTAGGAAAATCAAAGTTATAAATTAGACACAAAAAATGTTTCGACTTGGCACACCAAAATGCCAGAAACTTGATTAAAGATAGATCTCTCACTTCAGAAATAGATAAACTGGATTTGGTCACATGACACATCACTTAATCATGAAACAAAATGATGTAAACTTACTTCCATGGTATATGAAAGGCAGATATCAGAGTTTCATCATCCATACTGGTCTCCAGGGAACTGAGCAGATAGCAGCAGCTCCAAACTGCAACACTTCATTTAGAAGATAGCAAGAAACTTGAAATTGTTTTTGATACCTGACATCTGGGGAAAAGATGTTCAGAAAAGTTTTCACCTGTTTTATGCAAAGTTGTGTACCCATTACTACTCAAGGTGAAAAGGTAATTGCAGGTCTTTTGGGAGGTGAGGTCACAGAAAAATATGCCCATATCTCAGGCACTGGTGGCTCCCACCACAATGTCAGGGACCATAAGACTCTGGCTTCTTAGGATGGTGAGATTGCCATCCTAAGAAGATGAACAGCACTTGGCAAGCACTCATAGAGTCTGTGAGACAGAATCCACAGAGCAAAACTCATCTGAAGACTCCAGCTAATCAAGACTTCCAGAAAAGCAACTTGCAATTAAGTAGCATAACAAAGCCACCTGGCAACTAAAGAAAAACCTGAATGAAGCACAGATGCAGGACCCAGGCAAAACGAACATGAGGTAATAGACAAAGTACACAGTCTCACTGACGTTCTTATCAATCCTCCACTCATTGGAATTCTTCTGATTGTTTTTCAACAGATACTGAAAGCTGGAATGCAATGTTTTAAAATTGGTCTACTGCTCAGCCATGATGGGAATTCTTCCTGCTGATGAGCTGAGTCTATATATTCTTGAGAGGTGCTTCAGAGAGTGGGAGGAAGGTAAATGAATCATGGAGTCCTGTGTGAAAGTATATCTGCATGCAGTGTGCTTGAGTAGAAAATCTTAAACTCTGACCTATGAGGCCATTGATGGAGAGAGAGACTGTACCTACCTCGAAAGCCTAGTATTCTGAGATTGTGATGCAGCTACTGCCCTCCTAAATCATACTCAGGGACCTTTACACAAAAATCAACACCATTGTTTAGCAAGTTAGACACTGCCAGTCAGATGTGGACCATCATGCTTTTACCTCATTCTTGCTTAATTGATATAAATAAACATATACACACATGTATATGTATCATATATATTTATAATATAATATCAAATTAGTCCAGAAAATATGCATATATGTGTATATAATTATATAGAGGAGCAAATTGACAGTTTGCTTAGATATTACAATCTGAGTTTAATTACAATGTGAATCTAATGGATTTCCTAATGATTGCTATATTTTATTTATTTATTCTTTAATAGTAAGAAGTGGAAAGTTGAGGTGTATTCCCTTTACTTTCATTTTGTATGGATGATATTATGTACATCTGTGTATCACATGTGTGCCTGGGATAGGTAAATTCCAGAAGAGGGTATTGGAACACCCCCGGACTGTCTAAACAGTCATTTATGCTAGGAATTGAACTCAGGTCCTTTGGAAAAGCAGCTAGTGAGTGACCTTAACTAATGTGCCTTCTGTACAACCTCAAATATTTCAAGGTTTACAAAGCACAAATCTTGATGCTGACAAAAGGCAGAGTCTATGCATAGTGAGCATACCTTATGTTTGTGCTCACAGATCATTGTTCAGGTACCAATTAACACTGAAATATGTCATCAGATTCCTAGTCATACTGTGTGTGCGCCACACACTTTTATTATGTGTTCTTTTCTATTGAAATTGAGGAAAGGCATGTAAGTATGATTGGTTTCCATTGGGCTATTATTTTGATTGTTTTTAACAAATATAAATAATCCATAAGGCAAAGGCAGCTATCTGAAATGTGGGACAATTTTGCACTGATGAATATGATTTCTCCTGACACTGGTTCCTGTAGGGTTATAGTTCCTGCTGTACATTAAAATACCCAGTGATCTCCACAAATAGGTACTCACTCATGCAAGGAACAGTAACACACACATTGAAACAAAATATTCACTACAAAACACGCAGCAACAGTAATTTTGAAAAGGTATAAATGTATAAAAATCAAACCTCAGTATCGGGATGTTAATTTTAAGTACTGAATTGAATGGTTTTCTAGGTACTTGTGGATTCCAGTGGCCTGTTGACTTTATGGACTTGAAAGACCTCACTTTATCATTAATCTATCATGAATTTACAGATAATTGACTCAGATGGTCTTATCTCACTTTTCCTCATCTGCATAACTGGAGTCATAGTAGAGGATTCCAAACTGACTGTGAATATTGACTAAACTGTATTATACTATATTCAAAACTAGGAGTTATACATTATACACTCACTTTTTGATTAGCTGTTTAAAAAATCAAAGAGGGATTTTGTGTTAGTCTTATATGGATATAGAACTCAGTTTATAACATGCAGCCCATGCATTGACTTCACATGCCATGATCCTAGACCACAAGACTTGACATTATGGAAGCCAGTGATATGGTTGTAAGAATGATATTTTTATCACAAACTGCAATTGGAGTCCTGGGCAACTCCTTATTAGTCTACAACTATCTTCTGCTTTACTTCAGTGGGATCAGGTTAAGGCTCACAGACTGGATTCTGCAGCACTTGATTGCAGCTAACTTTTTAACTCTTCTGTCTAAAGGAGTTCCCCACACAATGGAAACTTTAGGTTTGAAAGACTTCCTCAGTGACTTTGGATGCAAACTGATTTTCTATCTTCACAGAGTAGGGAGGAGTGTGTCTCTCAGCAGCACTTGCTTCTTAAGTATCTTCCAGGCCATTACCATCAGCCCAATGGGCTCCAGGTGGACACACCTTAAACTCCTGGCTCCCACTTACATTGTTGCTAGTGTATACATAAGTTGGATACTGGCCCTCATAATAAACATTGATTTTCCTATGTATATAACTGCAAGATTGAACCATAGGAATATGACAAATCTAAAATGGTTTGGATTCTGTTCTGCCGTTCGTCATGACAAAGCCATTGACATTCTCGCTGCAGTATTACACACAAGCCCTGATGTGTTTTTCGTGCTGCTGATGATTTGGTCCAGTAGCTCCATGGTTGGCATCCTCTACAGACACAAGCAGAGAATGAAGCACATTCATAGAAGCAACTTGTCCCTCAAATCCTCTGCTGAGTCCAGAGCCACAAAGATTATTCTGCTCTTGGTGAGCACTTTTGTCTGCTTTTACGCCCTTTCTTGCTTTTTACAAATTAATTTGTCTATTTCAAATAATCCAGGATTTTTCCTGGTAAACATGGGTTCAGTAATCGTTGCAGGTTTCCCAACTGTGAGTCCTTTTTTGCTGATCAGCCATTAACTCTGTGAATCTCCCCTCTGTTTTGTCTGTGCAGGGACTAGAACATGCTAACCATATCTGTAACATCAAAACTGTGTGTTTTTGAATAATGTACATATTTTATTCAATCATGTATATATGCTCAATCATGTCCTAAAAGCAGGTAGTATGTATTCAAGAACACATATAAAGTGTGAATATACTATAATCTGTACATTTGCATATTCTATGTTGTTTCGTGACATCGAAAATATTAACCAATTTATACAAATTATGAATTTGTCAAAAATTTGTAAAACAATGGTTGATTTGCAGTCTATTTTTGGACATTTGTCTTGCCTTTTTCTACAGCAACAGATTAAAATTCACTGGACAGTTTTTTTCTTAGCTACTTTTCTTGCCAAATCAAAAAATCTAAGTTAAGATAGTCAAATAACATTCATTGCCTTTATACACTGAACAGAAAATATTAAGAAACCTGATAGGATTTAACTATTAAAGGAGAGTCTGCATGTCTGTGTAATAATGGGGATACTAAGGAAGGTTTTAACAGACATTGATATGCTCTTATGAACATTTGTATAATACTTTTCTATGTTGACTTCTGTAAATCCTTGACTTTTTTGGAGCCACCATTTTTTTTCAGATTTATTGTAGTATGATTGAAAATGAAATTTTATCTTAAGATTATATATGGTGAAAACTTCCTATATGCATATATATGAAAAATAATTACCATCATCAAATCATATGATATATAGTACTCTGTACTTTCATGTCAACAACACAAGAGTGATTTGGAGAAAAAGAACTCCCATTGAAAAAATGCACCCACCAGATTGTCCTATAGACAGACTTTCAGATATTTTCTTGATTAATGTTTGATGTGAAAGGCTTCTTCTCACAGTAGATTGTGCAAACCCTTGGCAGGTGACCTGAAGGTTTCTAAGAAAGCAGGCTAAACAAGCCAGTGGAAGGAAGCCTGCACACAGATTCATCTATGGCTGCTGCTTCTGTCCTTGCCTTCAGGTTTACGCCTTGAGCTACTGCCCATCCTTGTCTCAGTGATAGACTGTTACTTGGAAGTGTAAGAAAAACAAAAATCTTTTACTCCTGAACTTTCTTTTTGTCACGTTGTTTCTTCATAGCAATAGAAGCTCTAAAATCCATCTATCTACAACCAATTTCTTGAGATGAGAACTTTTAAGGTATGTCTTAACATCTTTCACACAAGAAACATTAAGTAGAGTCATTTATGTGTATTTTAGAGCCTCAGAACTTATTCATCTTTGTGAGTGCACGTGTTGGAGAATCTGAAGCTCATGAGTCCAGCTAGGCCAAGAGATTCTCCTGTCTCTGCTGCAGTTCTATAGGTTCAGAAAGCTTCCTTTATGTTTCTATAGTTGTTGGAGGTGAAACTCGTGTACATGTTTCCTAGGTAAGAATTTCAGCACCTTAGCCATCTCTACAGACCTAGAACTGATTCATTTTATTACTGAAAATTTGTCTATCTTAACAAGCATTTCCTCACTTTTCCACTCTTCTACTGAGATTTTATAAATTAAGTTTTCATAGATTCTACATATAAGTAAAAATGTCTCACTGTTGTTTTTTCATCACATGGTACCCACCACGTAAATCTGTTTTGTTGCAGATGGCAGGACATTCATTGAAAAATTATATATAATACTCAGCTGCATGTGTGTGAAAGGTTACAACTGGCTGGCCTGTTCATACAAACCCTATAAGACACTGAAATTCCTTTCTTGAAAGAGAGAATATGAAAAAGGAGGTGGGTAGGCCCAGCAAGGATTTATCCATGTGCCAGGGACTCCAACACATGAGAAATCCCTTTGGATCAGTGGGGAGGGTTCAAAACATCTCATTTCTTCTTGCAGACCCACTGATCCACTCAGAACTAATCATCAGCTTGGAACTCTCTGTCTGAGTTCGACTTTACAGAGGTAGACTCGATTTATACACTTCTTTGAGAACTTCCACCTTGACTAAGATGGGTATGGGGAAGGTGGAAAATAAACATTGCCCTGAAATCTAAGGCTTTGAGAATTTTAGATCTTCCAGTATGCTGGTAATCTACCACTGAACATCCAGTCTCCTCACAGGTGCTCTTTCTTGCTTGTGATCTACTCCAAAAATTAAAACCCACTGTTGTGAAAAGATAGCTTCCATCAGTCATTTTCTTGATGTCACTTCACCTACAATGTTATAATTTAGAAAGGAAACAATATTGAAATGAATCTGACTATTGTAAGTTGACCATAAGGGAAGGGATCAATGATTGACAGCAATAAGCCTTAATATCTAGCATGCACATCATGAGTTCCTCCATCCTCAGCCCTATCTCTCTGCTCTTTTCCCTTTCATCTCCACAACACAGGAGAAGATGGTCCTTCCAGCATATGAATTACAAGATGAGAGTGAACCACACTGCAGCCGGACTTGTCCATCTACATCCAGTTTCAGTCCATATCAAAGAAAGTAAATGTGTCATAAAGCTTTTTCCCCAAACTCACAGTGGTCTATCACAACTGTGGTCAACATGTATTTATACAGAGACAATTTACAGGACCAGAACTTTTTTGCTATAGAGCCAAAACTGTGAAGAATTCCAGTTAGATTATATTTGACCATGAAGGAGATAATTGAAAATTAGAGGGCTGAATGAAAACTTTTAGACTAATTTTTACCATCGCCTTCACTGAAAGCTTTATTCATCAACTTTATTATCACACCCTAAAATTTCCCTCATTTCTCTGCATTTTAGCTTTCACCTTATGCTGAACTTCTAAAAACCCTTCTATAACATTCTACAATAATATTAGCTCACACACAACACTTCTTCCCTGCAACCAATGTAAATATCTTTCCTTTGCACTTAAGTTTGAAATGAACTTGGAGAAAAACTAAGGATATTAATTACCCTAAAGTTCCTACCTCAAACCCTTTCTTTCTCGCTTGATATGTGCACAGCACAGTATCCATTCCAAAAAAAACAAAAAACAAAAAAACTACTCAGTTGCCTGTACCCAAATAGCCACAATTAACTTTGATGTAGTCTCATCTTCATGAGTCAAGCCACAACTTATTATACCCAACTGATTAAGAACCAATCCCCACCAGACAGATTCTACTTTGTCTTATTATTATCATTTGAGATGATTCAGAAACAGTTTCTTTGTTCTCATAGTGTTGGCACATCTCCCAGCTATCATTGTTTACACATGCTTTAAGAATGGTAGAGTTACTCTTGAAATTTAAAAAGCAGTATCTTCCATTTTTCCTTTTATTAAAGATAACTTTTCTCATTCAATATATCCTGATTATAGTTTTACCCCTCTCTACTCCTCCAGTTCATCATATCTCAATTACAGGCTTGCGATTAGGGGAGTGAACTACATGCTTGCTGGTGGTGGGTGTTCACTACTATTGCTGTTATTATAACTTAATTGACACAAGTTAGAATAATCAGGAAAGAAGAAACCTTAATTGAGATATTACCTCCATCATATTGGCTGGTAGGTGTTGTAATATAGGCGGAGAGAGGGGGGTGCGTGTTGTTTCCCGCACCCAGCTTCCAAGCCCCTCAGCCGCTGGCCCGCTCAGCTACTGGTGGCTGCCTGCACCCGAAATAACCACATGACAAACTGGATTCATTTAAACTCTGCCCAGCTTATTATCATTAGCCTTTCCT
>JAQHUG010000709.1:32722-100588 GCA_028555095.1 Dicrostonyx torquatus | reverse complement strand
AGTTTAGAATTTCAGAGAGACATGGCTGCTTCTTTTGTAATTATGTCCCAGGTCAGTGTCATGTCCACCTTCATTCAAGAATTATTTTGTTTTGGAACCCTGAAAGCATTTGATTCTCTACTTCTGGATAATGTGATATAAAGTTTTAGTTCCCCATAAATTATTTTCTTCTTCTGATAATTAAGATTAACTCTATACCCATTTCTCCTATGTAGTTTTCCTTCTGACATTCCTAGATTATTTCTGTGAAAGCAAATATTCACTATGAGTTAAAATCTATATTTGAGAAAATGTTTCCATTGTGAGTGACAATACAGGAAATGTATTGTTGTCAATTACTACAGTATATTGTCTTGTGTCTGTATATCTTAAAAAATAAGGCCTCACAGGACAAGTAGTTTCCATATGAGGGACATATCAGGTGTCCTTGAACTAGGACTGTGAAAGTGTCATTCAAACACCTTAAATTTTTTGCTGGAATCTCTGAGAAATAATTCAAATTAGAATCCAAAGAGATGTACTGTCTTTGATCCTAATGGTAGATATTGAAACACTGTAAGGACCACAGGAGATGGCAGACATGTGTGACTTGACCACGCTATAAACCTGTTATGAGTAGATTCAGACTGTAGCGTCTTTGTTTCTATGACCTCTAGTATCACACAGCGATGATGTGTCATTGTGTCTGTTAACTTCTAATGTCTATTTGTCTCAGAAGAGTTGCTGTTCATATTGTTTACTTAGAATGCTCAAGGGTAGTAACTCATACTTGAGTGGTCAGATTTTTTTCATCATATCTTTTATTTCTCAGACAGCATTCAATTTTGTGAGCCCTGTTGTTCAGGACTTTATGTTGCATCATGTAGATATACCATGAAAATTATCTTGAGTGTGTTGAGTAGGTGATGTGCATAAGCCTCCACATTACATGCAGAAGTGAGGGGTCCTCTTAATTACTTTGCTTTGGTCTCTTCCCTTCAAAAATGAAGAATCCCCTCCCCCTTTTATTTCTGAAACTACTGTAATTCATAGGAAAAGATTCTGAAAATGGGCTATGATGGATAAGTTCATATTTTTTTTAAAAAAAAGGTTTCTTTATCTTTATTCAGTATATGCAAATGTTGCCTAGTGTGTGGGATGGGTGTGGATGTGTACTGTGTGCATATACCGGATACAGTTGGAGTCCAGAAGAGGGCTCTAATTCCCTTGGAATTGGACTTATACACTGTAGTGAGCGGGAATGTAGGTGCTAGAAGATGAACCAGTTCTTATGAATATTTGACATTTCTATTGCACATTTATGACAGAGCCAGTACATAACATTGCATCCTGTGTTTTCTGAAAAATAAAGGTACAGGCTGAGATGTGTTGGCACATTCCTTTAATCTCAGCTCACAGGAGGCCCAGGCTGGTGGGTCTCTCTGAATTCAAGGCCAGCCCTGGCCTACATAGCAAGTGAGACCCAGTCTCAAAAAAGAAAAAAAATATGAAAAAATTACAAATGGTATATGTCTTCATAATGAATTCAGTTAGACAATATAGCTCAAATATTAAATAAAACAAAATTTTTAAATTCCCAAGGTTTAGATTTTCTTTTGAACTACTCCAATGAGCAAGAATAGATTTGAAAACTGATAAAGAATTACTCCAATTCTCATACAATTTAATACATTTAATTCTTTCAGAAAAAAAAACTTTCTACTTCATCGGAAACTATCATCTCTTGTAACGTATTCATACACATTTAGAGGCAATTTAAGCATTACTGAACTTGTTCTGAACCATCCGCAATTTGTGATAACTGTGGAACCTCTTCGAACTTTTTAAGCAGTAACCTTTTCTGTGTTGGTTTGTGGAGCTTTAGAGAAAATGTGGACAATATCGACTGTGGCACTAAAAGTGATTATTCTATGTCCTTTCTGGGTGTCAAAGATATTTATAAAGTAAAACCACATACTCTTTGATTCTGTGTGGTAGTATTCGGAACAACTGCAGTGTTGCCTGTTGTTACTGTCCTTACTGTGATAAAACCAAATCCCTTTGTCTCAAAATTTATCCAAGGATTCTGCCTTCTACTTTCTACCTCTGTTCAAGAGAGTGCAGCATTGAGCCTGGGCCTTACTATCCTGCCTGGGAAAGTTAGAATACAGTCAGCCGCATTATAGACAAGATTGACACAGTAACAATATTTGAGCAATAGCTAAAGTTACAGCATTTAAAACACGATTTCATTCATCACAAGTTTTCCATTTGAGATATGTACTCTATAATCTTTTTTCACAATAAAACGTCCTTCAGGCTGGGTGGTGATAGCACATGCCTTTAATTGCAGCACTCGGGAGACAGAAGCAGGTGGATTTCCGTGAGTACAAGGCCAACCTGGTCTATAGATCAAGTTCCAGAACAGGCTCTCCAAACCAACACAGAGAAATCTTGCCTTGAAAAACCAAAAAAAAAAAAAAAAAAAGAGGCCTTCACAACAGGACCTTGAATTTTTATCTTATATTCCTTAAAATCTATTTTGTGAGACCATTATGCCATTAGGTCATTTTATTCTCGTGGAATTAAAAAACACATTGTATAGATTGTGATTATTCTAGGAAGCATTTTTCAATTAAACTTCATGTTTATTTATGTGTGTGTGTGTGTGTGTGTGTGTGTGTGTGTGTGTGTGTGTAGTTAAAGTTTTCCTGTCCTGGGAGCTGCTTTCAAATTGCCACACAGAGGCTTATATTAATTGTAAATGCTCAGGCTTGTTTACTTTTCTTTTTTTTTTATTTTTGGTTTTTCAAGACAGGTTTCTCTGTGGCTTTGGAGCCTGTGCTGGAACTAGCTCTTGTAGACCAGGCTGGTCTCGAACTCACAAAGATCTGCCTGCTTCTGCTTCCCGAGTGCTAGGATTAAAGGTGTGCGTCACCACCTCCCGGCTTTTTTTTTTATTTTTTGGTTTTTTGAGACAGGGTTTCTCTGTGGCTTTGGAGCCTTTCAGGCTTGTTTTTAGCTAGCTTTGATTGTTGTAATAATTCTGCTGGCCTGCCCTATCACCTTGGTATCCTATTCCTTTAAGAGACAAGCCCCACTCACTCCCAAACTGCCCCTTCTCACAGAGGCAAGCTGATCTCCTGTCTCCTCTTCCTTTCTCTCTCTATCTTTCTTCTGAAGAAGCAACCTCTGTCTCTCCCTTCCCCTCTTTCTCCTTCCCTCTATTTCTCTCTCTCCCCTCCATAACCCCCTAACCCTTATACCTTATACTCTTCACAATACCCAAACTTTCTCTGCATGGTGTATCTGTCTGTCTCCCACCGGCCGCAGTCCCCACACCAGGAGGGGAACCTGCCAGGGACTTTCCACCATGAATCATATTACTTACAACTTAATCGATTTCTATTAATTTATGTGCTACAATGTAGTTCATGACTTGTTATTTCATTTTGTTCACATTCTCCTTCCTCAGCCACACTGGTTTCTCCTCTGATTCTGCCTTTCCTCGTCTCATCATTCTCAGTTTGACTTTCCCACCTAACTTTATCCTATTCAGCTACTGGCCAGTCAGCTTGTTTGTTAAACCAATCATAGTGACATATCCACAGCGTACAGAAGGATTACTCCATGCATGCAGGTTTTTTGACTGGAAGTATGTTTGTGTACCACAGGCAAGGCTGTCGCCTGGTGCTATCGGATTCTTAATTATAGAGCCATTGCTGTAGCCTCTCTAGCCTGCATCTCACTTAGCAATTGTCATGCTTCATCTCCATCACAAAACTATTCTTAATTCCCTTATGTTTTCTCTTTCTTTCTTCTTTCCTTCTTTCTTTTCTTCCTTCCTTCTTTCCTTTTTTAATTTATTTTTTTATTTTTTGCGACAGGATTTCCCTGTAGCTTTGGAGCCTATCCTGGAACTAGCTCTTGTAGGCCAGGCTGGCCTTGAACTCACAGGGACCCACCTGCCTCTGCCTCCTAAGTGCTGGGATTAAAGGTGTGGGCCACCACCATCCAGTTTTCTTTATCCAGGAAAGCACTCTGCCCCATAGAGCACTTTCCTGGGTAAAACTATACTTTTTTTTTCAGGATCTGTTTGACATTCAGGGCTGTGGAGTTGTTGAAGGAAAGGTGGGAATGCCTGCACTCTGCTCAGAGGGCTTTGTACACTGATGTGATGTTGGAGAACTACAGTAACCTGCTCTCTGTGTGTGAGAATACTTTGCTTGTAGGGTCCCTGACTCATCCTTTATAGTTACTTGTTTTGTAGGTTGTAAACTCTGTGAAACTGTCTTAGAGACTATAGGATATTAGGGAAATTCTGGTAGTAGAAAATAACTTCTCATGGTATTTGCATTGTCCTTTATCTTATTCTGTTTTGAGGTATCATGTATCTTTAATTTTGGTTCCATGATACATTCAGAAACTCGATGGCATATATTATCTCTAATATCTTAATATTCCATTTCCATTGTTGCATTGTTTTAATTGGAAGTAGATGTCAAGGTGTACAAACTAAAAATGAACTCCAAATATTTTTCTAATTTAGTTACTTTTATTTTATATGTGCTAGAAAACTTGTATGTATTTTATACTTCATGTATGTGAGATGCCTGTGCACAGCCAGAAGATATTTAATCTTATAAAACTGTAGCTACAGGTGGTTGTGAGCAACCATGAGTTCTGGAAACCAAAGCAGCCTATGGGTATTGGCACTGGCAGGCGTGGCTCCAGATGCATGCAAAGTCAAGGAAAACTAGCTTTCTTGAGATTCCATGCCCAATATTGAGCACCAGGTGAAGCATTTATCTGCTTATTGTTTATCAATAAAAAATTGGGAGTCAGATATTAGGGTAAAAACCTGAAAGATTAGAGAAGCAGGAGAGCAGCCACCAGTGACTTCTTACCTCTTTCATTTCTTCCTTTAAGAAGGGATGAGATTCCCCCTGCCCTACCTTACTTCTTCCTTTTTTATATCTGACCACAGCCCTCCATTCCTCTATGCTTAATTGTGGTCAGCTAGTGGTTAGCTCCACCCTCTGACTCAAAACAAGCTTTATTTTCAGAATGAAATCAAAATATTATACAAAAAAAGGCAGAAAGAAATTATTCAAATTAATAAAACCAGAAAAGGGGGACATAACATCAGATAACAAGGAAATCTAGAGATAAAATAGACCATACTTTAAGACCTGTACTCACGAAAAATTGAAACACTAAAGGTAATGGACAATTTGCTTTATAGAAGCCACTTATCAAAGTTAAAACAAGATCAGTTAAACATTATTATTATTATTATTATTATTATTATTATTTGATTTTTTTAAGACAGGGTTTCTTTGTAGTTTGGATCCTATCCTGGAACTAGCTCTTGTAGCCCAGGCTGGCCTCGAAATTAAAGAGATCCACCTGCCTCTGCCTCCTGAGTGGTGGGATTAAACGTGTTCACAAACACTGCCCAGTCAGCTAAACAATTTAAATAGACCTAGATCCCCCAAGGAAACAGAAGCAGCCATTATAAGTCTCCCAATTTTAAAAGAAAGCCCAGAATCAGATGGTTTTAGCACAGGATTTTTACCACACTTTTAAAGAAGAGCTAATACCAATACTCTTCAAGTTATTCCACAAAATTGAAATAGAAAAAAAGATTACCCAAATTCTTTCTATGAGGCCACAGTAATCCTGATACTTAAACCACTGAAAGACTCAATGATGAAAGAGAATTATCATACCAATCTCAGTCATGAACACTGATGCAAAAATACTCAATAAAATACAAATGGAATTCAAGAACACATCAAAAATGTCATACAGCACAATTAAGAGGGCTTTTACCCAGAGGTACTGGATGGTTCAACATACGAAAATCAGTCAATGTAATACACCATATAAACAAACTGAAAGAAAAAAAAAAGATGATCATCTTATTAGATGCTGAAAAGTCTTTGACCAAATTCAACACTCCTTCACGATAAAGGTCTTGGAGAGATCAGGGATACCAAGGATATATCTACACAATAAAATCAAATACAGCAAGCCAACAGCCAACATCAAATTAAATGGAGGGAAACTCAAAAGCGATTCCAGTAAAATCAGGGAGTGTTTAGCCCAGCAACTTACAGAGACACCTATTTCCTTTCGAAATCCAGTGTTCCTGAAATGTCTTCCCCACCTAAAGTTGATGTGGCTAACGATGGAATTCCAGATATTTGGCTGTTAAGAGTGGGGACTGTGAGGGGGGAATAAAGACGGTTCTTAGTGTCACTTCATTTGTAGCATGAAAGAAATGAGTATCCATCTTCCCAGGAATACTCTCCATGATGATAGTTCTGCAACGCAAGGTAGAAGATGCAGCTGAAATTTCACTTTCACATTTTACTAGTACTACTTGCATGGAGCATCTGACTTTTTAAAGAAATGTATCATTTCATTGGTCAGAGTGATGCAGATTCTCTTACCTCGTCTACAAGGCCTGATTTTCTGTCTCCTAGTTGATCTATTCCCGTAGTGAGGTTTTTCATTGATTTACTATTATGATTATTATTTATCGTTCAGTTCTTTTTTTCATTTCTGTTTGAATTTTCTTTAGTGTTTCTAACCTATTGAACTGAGTTTTTATAGCCTGAATTGTCCTCATTATTCCAGGACAAACCATTTGCTTGTGTTTGCTTGTTCTTAAATCACTTTCTTTATTCTTGTCCCCTTTGACATTAGGGGCTTTCTTCATCTACGTACTTTGACCTCGTTGAATATACTTCTGGTGTGTGTATGTGTTCTGTTTCTCATATTTCATCTACTTTGTTCTCCTTTGTGGACACAGCTACGGAAATGGTGATTTGGGGCAGCAATATTTCATCTTAGTTTGTGTTTGAAATATGGAAGCTGAGCATAAGGATTTGGGGTGGTTGTCTTTTTCTGTGAATTTCCTGGCCTATAGCCAGGAACTGAATTCCCAAAATGAGGTATTAGACTGAACAATTTTAATCCGGAATGGTCAAACTCATGATTAAAATGGTGAGGTAGCGTGATGTAGCGTCCTCCTGAACATAGTTCTGGTCTAGGCCGGCAGCAAGCATGTGGGGAGGCTGTGCAGAGCGAGACCAGGGCATCCTGATGGCTGGAGCTGTGTGAAAGCCAGCCTGAGTCACTGGAAGAGCGACCAGTCTCAGTGTGGAGAAGACACTCAACCAGAACTAGCGCTTGGAGGAAGTCGTTTGCCATTGGTCAGGTGTAGAGGAAGTGCACGCTGGGCGGGGTTAGAGGAGATACCTGATTGAAGCTGGGAAGGATAGCTGAGGCCGAGTAAGTTATACGGAGGAGCAAAAGACACAAGTGACGAGTATCCATTCCCTGTCGTTGCTCGGGGACCTGCACGGTGGGGAACCGCGTTGTGCAGACCTGGGTGCGGAGAGTCGGCGGGGTGTCGCGGGGACGCGAAAACTCCCCAGAGCCATAGTCGCCGCGGGGCGGCCTGGGAAAGTCAGCAGTCGGCGGCGCAGCGGGGGAACCGCAGCCCGGCGGCCCTGGAACCTCCCTGGTCAGAGGAGCTGCGGGCTGCGACCCAGGAGGGAAGGGACCAGAGATGCAAGCTCATAAGGAAGCCGGCTCTGAAATTCTGCTGTGGATGTCTTTCCCTTGGTGTATTTTAGATCATGTGGAATACGCCTGTTGTTGTTTTTTAAATTAATCTTCTGATTGCCAAAATATACTTATAAAAATAATATAGTAGAATATTTGAATTTATCTGTTGATATTTACAAACGCGTTTCTTTTTCTTTCTTTTTTTTTTTTTGCTATTGTGTGTAAGACAAAGCTCTTGAAATTCACATTCATCATGCAAACTTCCCTGTTAAACCGCTTTCCTAGTCAAGAGAGTGGTACATGTACTTGGGGAATTGACATCCCCGGAGAGGTTTTAGATATTATTCATGAACGGGATAGTTGTAGATTTGGCTGATTCCAAGATATTTATAATATCTATATCTGTCTATAGATTTTTTCCCAAGGTCCGCAGTTAATGTTGTGAACATTAACATTTAAAAGTAAACGTTTTACCTATCATTAATTTTCCATCAGAGTCATATCACTATGTGATGCAAATACAGCATTCTGAAAAGTGTCTTTGCCAGACCTGGTGGCACGGGCCTTGAATGCCAGAGCTCTAGAGGCACAGGCAGGTGGATCTCAGTAAGTTTGATGCCAGCTTTGTGTATATAGTTAGCTCCAGGACTTCTGTAGCCACATGGTGACAACCTGTCTCAAAAAAGAAAACAACAACAAAAATGGAATGTGTCTTGTCCTCAGTTCTGAATGTTGCTGGTAGAGTCTGGAAAGCAAAGTATGCTGTTTTAGAGTATCAGCTCACGCTGCTTCCACGGTTAGAAAAGCCACTGTAAGGCGGATGCTGGTGGCACATGCCCTTAATCCCAGCACTAGAGAGGCAGAGGCAGGTGGAGCTCTTGATTGCAGTGCCAGCCTGGTGTGCAGAGCAAGTTTCAGGACAGCAATAGCTATACAAAGAAACCCTGTCTTAACTCCCCCCCCCCCTGCACCCCCTGCCAAAAAAAAGGATTAAGCATTATAGTATTGAACAATATGTTAAAAAAATCATTTGAATAATTAGTCTTTTGTCTCCTTGGATCAAGAAAAGTACTTTTTCCATGGACACGTGACTAAGCTTTTGTTTTATTTTGTTTTGTTTTGTTCTTGTGTTGCTCTGTCTGGCCAAGAACTCACCTTATAGACCAGGCTGAACTAGAACTAACAGATTCAGAATTCCACCCACCTCTTTTTCCCACTAACAGGATAGTTCAAACAGTGGGGTTTTTTTTGTTTTTTTTTTTGTGTGTGTGTGTGTGTGGTCTGTTAACAGCCAGTGGTGTGACTGTGGACTTCTCCCAGGAGGAGAGTCAATGCCTGGAGCCTGCTCAAAGGGCTTTGTATTAAGACCGGATGTTGCAGAAATGTAGCAGTATGGTTTCTTTGGGTGAGAATTATTTGCTTGCATCTCCCTTGCTCCTTCTCAGGTTGTCTTGACAAACCAGTCTGCAAGTGTGTGACCTGTGTGTGAATGAGTCTCACAGAGTAAAGTGAAATCCTCAGAGGAACAAAGAAAAATTTCATGAAGTGTTCTCTTGTCTTGTGAGTCCCTTTGGGAGGTGTGAGGCTTCCATCAGTTTTGGCCCATGATTAATTCAGAACCTTACTAGTGTATAATATTCACATTCCAATTGTTGATTCCCATTTCTACCCCTCAGATTTGACTGAGCTGTGACTAAAAGTGAGATTCAAGTGACACTAACTGAAAATGCTTTCTAAATATTCTCAGTATTCTGACACTGCAGAAAAATTGGGGAATCACTTGCATAATCCTGTTTCATTTTCTCTTTATCTACTTGTACAGTACTGTGTTAGACATCTACGTACTACCTGAACAATCTCTTTGTCGCTTGCAGGGCTCACTGATCACCCAGACCTGCTCACCTGTGGAGAAGAACACAGAACCCCGGAAGATGGAGCAGGAGGAGGCAGTAGTTAAGGATCCAGGTATTTGGAGGGATTGCACAAAGGATGGCAAGGTATTCAAGTGAATGAATGTGGAAGTGGGACATGAAATCAATTTTGTCACATTCTCTTTCACTAGAAATAATTCTGGGGCTTCCACTGAGAAAATCTCCTTAGGATTATCCTGTTGTAGGTGTAGGAAGAGGTTCTGAGGAAGAATTGACACAGAGGTGAATAAAATTGTATTTGACGATCATGTGAGTGATGCTGTCCTTACTCCATTCAAACACTGATCATGTCACATATCAATATTAATTGGTTTTCATTGATTGTAATCTATTACAAAATGATCAAAATTATGATCTCTAGTTTTATTCCTTTTTTTTAGAATCTTGACACTTTTGGTATTCTAGCACATTCTTTAACCTTTTGGTGTTAATTTCTCTGTTCCTGACAATGATGCCAACAGAATTTTGATAAGAATCAGGAAGTATATTTACAGACTGCTGAACTCCATCTGTGATATCTTCCCATGAATATCTGCCCTCTCTGTTGTCATGACAACTCCAAGTGGTTTCCATTGCAGTAAATGTAATATACTGTGAGATCACCTCTTAGTTTGATCCTCTTGTTATTTTCCGGCTCTTTTCTCTTACTTGGCACTTTCAGTATTACTTTCTATAAAATATGCAATACGATTGTGATGGGAATTGCTTAGAGACTGAGAGATGGCAGACTTCCTGCTAGGCTGTCTTCTTGCGTTTTAAAAGAACATGAGGCAGTGTGCCAGTTTTCACCTGTTGTATGTATTCTCCTGTTTTCTGTCTGTATTCCGGGTTTTGTGACATGCTCCCATATTGATCAAAGAACTTTCTATCTAATAGTTCATTTTAACACGATTTTGTGTTTTTTTAAACAGACATAATTCACTTTATTTTTCTTGTATTAGAAACATTATGTGGTGGCTACAGCTGGACCTGGTTCCTCTGAGACTGGTGTGGATTCTCACGTGTTGGTCGATGAATTTTTGATAAGGACACTTGATGAACACAGTCTTTTTCCAGAGGTTGGGGGTCAGATATGTAACATGAGGGCTGGCTTGTTGGGGTTTCTGTCCCACCCAGTACCCCACAGCCGGCAAGCCCCAAAGAAAATCACACAGTCTACATTAGGTTATAAACTGATTGGCCCATTAACTCAGTCTTCTTACTAGCTCTTGTAACTTATATTAACCCATTGTTCTTATCTATGTTAGCCACATGGCCTGTACCTTTTCTTAGCTGGGATAGGGACACATCCTGCCTCTTCGGTGGTCTGTACAGGAATGCCAGGGAAGCTTCCTGCTTCCCAGACTTTCTCCTCTTCTCACCTCTACTTCCTGTCTGGTTTTCCCACCTATACTTCCTGCCTGGCCAATCAACATTTATTTAAAACATGATTGACAGAATGCAGACAATTCTTCTGCACCAAGATAGATGCAAGTCTTAGAGATGGCATCAAAGATGGATTTGGCAAAGTTGTTCAGGGTGGCAGGGCAACTCCTGACCAGTGTATGACAGTCATCAGTACCAGCCATCAGCAACAGCTTCTTGGGCCTAAGAGCAGAGAGTGCCAGTGCCTCTGGGGACAGTGATGAAAAGCACCCACACAGAGCCACAGAGCCCTGTCACTTTTTTTTACAGAATAGTGTGGGACTTGCCAATCTTGTTCCCCTAGTACCTCTCCCTATAGGGGCAATGGAAAGCTTGGCCAAGATGATGGCCCCTGTGGTGTCAATGGCTATCTTCATGGAGTACTTAACACCGGGACCAACATGACTATTATAGTCCCCAATAGTGACAAAAAGCTTTGAATCTGTTCCGCCAGCCAGCCCATGTGCTTCTGCACTAGCATGATCTTTTGAACTCATCCTTTATTGATGTGCCCAGGATAAAGTCAGTAATCTCAGATTCCTTAATGGGCAAGGAGAACAAGTAGATCTCTCCAGGGACTTGATCTTCATGTCCTTAACCAGGCAGCCTGGGTTGGTAACTGGTATCCACTCCTTGTCTCCAGCTTTTGCCTTGATTTTTCTGTTACTATTTTACTTATGATCATCAGTCTTCCTCACTGCTGCCCTTATTAATGACATTAAAAAAAATTCCTTTTTCCTCGGTATCTTAGGTTTTTAGATATGAAATAAATCCTTAGTTAGATATGTAATAAATCTTTGGTGGAAAGTATATGTTTTAATTTCAGCTGTCATTTCTTTTTTTTTGAATGCTGTAGTCTTTTTGTCTTTTTACATCATGTGTTTGAATAATATACATTTACATTTCAAGAAATTAGTGAAAGAAATACATTATAGTTTAGGAACTCGAAAATGTGGACACTAAGTCGGGAATTAGAACTTCTTCATATTTACTTTACATTATTTATGACCTACAATATAGAACTTTTTAATATGTGCTGTAAATTGCCCATTTCAACTGCCATTGAGCATGGTGCGTTCAGTCCATTTGTTTATTTACCAGTCATATTATCATTTGCTTCCTTTGTAATTTTTTTTTGATTCTGGGTTTTTATCCATTGTAGTATAGATATATAGCTAATAAACATATCTGCTGTGTAGGCTGTCTCTTCTAACTTTAAATTCTTACCATTTCCCTGGATGTGTTTAATTCTACACAATACTATTTGTCAGTTCCTGCTCTTGTTTAAAGTTTGCCCCTTTGTGTTGCTCTGTAGGATTCACTGTTTCAGATCATACATGAAGGCTGTGATTCCTTCAGTGGTAGGAGAGATTTGAACTCGATCCTTGTTTCTATATGCGGATAGATAACTTTCCCCAATACCTCTGTTTGAAGAGGCCATCTAGTCTGCTACATGTGTTTGTAGTACTTTGGTGACATTGACAGGATCATTCCTTTTGGCCAGGTTCTGGAACTACTGCTCTAATACATTGAAATGTTTGTCTTCTCCACTCCCATAATGCTGTTGGTTGTGTGGCTCTCTGCAGTGTCATCTGGAATCACAGTGGGCTCCATCATTGTAAAATTATCTTGGGGCTTCTCTGTACCCAGGGAATTTGTGCATCAGTACAAATTTTAGGTTTCTCTTTACTATTTCTGTGAATTATATTGTGGGACGTTTAAACCACTTCCAGAAATACTGAGAATTTCACAATATTATGTCCTCTTCTGTCTGTGTAAATCATCTTCCCATGTTCTAGTTAGCATCTTCAGTTTTTTCAGCAAAGTTTTCAAATTGGGACCTTTCATCTGTTTTGTACGTTTATTCTAGGAGTTCTTTCTCTCTGTCTTACTAGTTATTATTTAGTACTCATTTTTATTTAGGTTCATATATTTTATGTATACAAGTGTTTGCTTGCTTGTGTGACTGTATCATTTGCAAACTGGAATTGTAGTTATGGACAGATGGGAGCTATTGTGTGGGGTCTGGGATGGGAACCTGGTTTTCTGCAAGGACAACAGGTGCTCGTAACCATTGAGCCTTCTTTCTAGCCCTCTACTAAGTCTAATTATGTGAGTAGTGATAATAGAAAATTTTTAAATCTAAATAATACAAAATCTTCCCTTTATATAGGCATTTGTTCTTTTTTAAATTTTTTTTTCTTTTTGGTTTTTCGAGACAGGATTTCTCTGTGGCTTTGGAGCCTGCGCTGGAACTAGCTCTTGTAGACCAGGCTGGTCTCGAACTCACAGAGATCTGCCTACCTCTGCCTCCCGAGTGCTGGGATTAAAGGAAGGCGCACAATCATTTTATTTTACATACCAATTCCAGTTCCCTCTCCTTCTCCTGCTCCTTCCACTTTCCTCCCACCCCACCCCCATCCACTCCTCAGAGAGTTTGAGGCCTCAACAAAGTCTGTCATATCATTTGAGGCAGGACTAAGACCCTTCCCTCTGTATCTAGGTTGAGCCAGGTATCCCTCCATAGGGAATGGGCTCCAAAAAGCTAGGTCATACACTAGGGATGAATTCTAGTTCTACTGCCAGTGGCCCTGTAAAACTACCCAAGCCTGTCACGCACATTCAGAGGGCCTAGTTCAGTCCTGTGCAGGTTCCCCAGCTGTCAGTCTGGAGTCAGTAAACTCCCATTCGCTTGGGTCAGCTGTTTCTGTGGGTTTCTCCATCATGGTCTTGACCCCTTTGCTCATATTATCACTCCTCCCTCTCTACAACTGGACTCCAGGAGCTCTGGCTCATTGCTTAGCTGTGGGTCTATGCATCTGCTTCCTTCAGTTACTGGATGAAGATTCTGTGATACACAGGCATTTATTATTTATTAGTAACTTTTCCTTTCATTGTTGCTGTATGTTTGTGTGTATTCCTAAACATAAAAATAGAACCTACTCAGTCTGTGTGTTTTCAGGGATGAATATTTGGTACTGGATAACCACATGGTACACTGTTCTCTGGGGAAGACTATTTCTCCAGCTCTCAGAATTCCTTCTTGTTTGACTAGGGTTGAGGCTTCTCTTTCCATGTTTGCATGTCTCTTGATGTTGTCCTTGTTCTGCTCATGTTTAGGCAGCCATGTTTGTACAAGTTCATGCATGTAGCTTCTCTGACATTTCTAGGAGACACAATCTCACAGCAAACATCCTTTATGTCTGGCTCTTACAATGTTCCCGCCCCACTTTCTCAGTGATCCCTGAGCCTGAGGTGCAGGAATTGTGTTGGTTACGTGTCAGTGGGGAGTGAACATCACAAGTCTACATTTTGTTTGTCCTTGTGTTGCATAACAAACTTTCATTGATCAAGAGTGAGGACTACACTTATCTGTGGGAATAAGGATAACAGGGCGGTGGTGGTACACACCTTTAATCCCAGCAGAGGCAGAGGCAGGCGGATCCCTGAGTTCAAGGTCAGCCTGGTCTATGGAATGAGTTCCAGGACTAACTCCATAGCTACCGAGAAACCCTGTCTCAAATAATAAAATAATAATAATAATAATAANTGCCTCCCGAGTGCTGGGATTAAAGGAAGGCGCACAATCATTTTATTTTACATACCAATTCCAGTTCCCTCTCCTTCTCCTGCTCCTTCCACTTTCCTCCCACCCCACCCCCATCCACTCCTCAGAGAGTTTGAGGCCTCAACAAAGTCTGTCATATCATTTGAGGCAGGACTAAGACCCTTCCCTCTGTATCTAGGTTGAGCCAGGTATCCCTCCATAGGGAATGGGCTCCAAAAAGCTAGGTCATACACTAGGGATGAATTCTAGTTCTACTGCCAGTGGCCCTGTAAAACTACCCAAGCCTGTCACGCACATTCAGAGGGCCTAGTTCAGTCCTGTGCAGGTTCCCCAGCTGTCAGTCTGGAGTCAGTAAACTCCCATTCGCTTGGGTCAGCTGTTTCTGTGGGTTTCTCCATCATGGTCTTGACCCCTTTGCTCATATTATCACTCCTCCCTCTCTACAACTGGATTCCAGGAGCTCTGGCTCATTGCTTAGCTGTGGGTCTATGCATCTGCTTCCTTCAGTTACTGGATGAAGATTCTGTGATACACAGGCATTTATTATTTATTAGTAACTTTTCCTTTCATTGTTGCTGTATGTTTGTGTGTATTCCTAAACATAAAAATAGAACCTACTCAGTCTGTGTGTTTTCAGGGATGAATATTTGGTACTGGATAACCACATGGTACACTGTTCTCTGGGGAAGACTATTTCTCCAGCTCTCAGAATTCCTTCTTGTTTGACTAGGGTTGAGGCTTCTCTTTCCATGTTTGCATGTCTCTTGATGTTGTCCTTGTTCTGCTCATGTTTAGGCAGCCATGTTTGTACAAGTTCATGCATGTAGCTTCTCTGACATTTCTAGGAGACACAATCTCACAGCAAACATCCTTTATGTCTGGCTCTTACAATGTTCCCGCCCCACTTTCTCAGTGATCCCTGAGCCTGAGGTGCAGGAATTGTGTTGGTTACGTGTCAGTGGGGAGTGAACATCACAAGTCTACATTTTGTTTGTCCTTGTGTTGCATAACAAACTTTCATTGATCAAGAGTGAGGACTACACTTATCTGTGGGAATAAGGATAACAGGGCGGTGGTGGTACACACCTTTAATCCCAGCAGAGGCAGAGGCAGGCGGATCCCTGAGTTCAAGGTCAGCCTGGTCTATGGAATGAGTTCCAGGACTAACTCCATAGCTACCGAGAAACCCTGTCTCAAATAATAAAATAATAATAATAATAATAAAGATAAATATTTAGAAAGAAATTAGTGGTGATGCTGATTTGGTAAAATTGTTGTTGTAGGTTCTCCTCCAAGATCCTTGGCTTCCCTGGTCCTAGTGAAACTAGCTAGGTTTCCAGTTCTAGGCATTATTTCTCTCTTGTTGAGAGGGTCTTAAGTCTAATTAGAAGCTGTTGGTTACAACCAAAGTATGTGTATTCCTCATGCATCCTTAGGGTTATCGTGCAGTGTGGTTCATAGGTGTCACAGCTGGGTAGGACTGTTGGTTGGCTCTCTTCTTTGAAAGCTTGCACATTGCCATCTGGTACCATGAAAGCTAATCCCCAGGAAGGAGGTTTTAAGGTGAGTTCCATCTCACATCCTTTGGGTTCTATGTCCCAAGTGCCTGACTTCTTCAATAATAGGGAATCACCTTCTACCTCAGGGAGGTAACCATGATAACAGCAAGAGCTGTGACTAACAACTTCAAAACAGGCTTCTCATGCCTTGTGGGGATGGTTTTGTTAGAAAATATCTTATGGGAGTATTGTTGGCCTAGATGGGAAATTTTTGTGTGCACTATGATTATATATGCCTGAACAGATTTATATTTATTATAGTCATTTTTTGGTAGATGGACAATACTGATATGCCTTACGACTCTTTCCGAAATTTCTTATTTTACCCTATTCTTCTGTGTTAATATCTGTCCCTTCACCATAATTAAATCCCTGTTTTTTCCATTTCCCTCATTAGATCACTTGTTTCCTACTATTCCCCCACCCCCACAGCTTTTATTTATTTATTTTTTACTGTATTCTACAGGTTATATTCATATCTGAAGATTTGGACTCAGAAACTGCCTATGGGAGAGATCATGCAATTTCTGCCTTTCTTTGTCTGGGTTACTCCTTTCAATATAATCTATTTACCTGCAAAGCTAATGATTTCGATTTTCGTTATCCCTGAACAATATTCCAAAGGTTATATGTACCACATTTCCATTACCCATTTTTCAGCTGAAGGACATTTAGGTTGTCTCCCTTTTGTAGCTACTGTGAGTAGAGCAGCAGTGAAAATGGGGGAGCAGATATCTGCGGAGCAGCAAGTCAGGTCCTTTGAGCATGTGCCAAGGAGTGGTACAGCCGGGTCATGTGCTAGTTTAACTTTTTCACGGTTTTCCATATTGGTTTCCAGAGTGGCTAGATTTATTTTGTCTGTCTGTTTTTAGGGTTCTTCTTCCCCATGGTTTTGTTTTTTATGTTGCTGCTGGTTGGATTATATTGGGAATGATTTTCTTTCTATTTTCTGAGAATTAGTGATTTGCTCTCTTACCCATGGATGATTACTTTCCAGTTCTCCTGTATTTATCTATTCTTCACATCAAAGTTATTTTCCATGTTCTCATGGATAATTCATCGGACTCTCCTGTATATGTTTTGCCTCTAATTTATTATCTACAGTGCTGCTTTGGTAAAATGAACTGTGTTAATTCATGACTGTCTTAAAATGCACTCATGTCTCCATCAATTTTGAGATAGAATTTTTCTTTGTGCAACAATCTTGTTGACGGAGATTTTCTGTTCAAACTGCAAATGTTCCATGTTCTCCTGAGATTATTGACTAGACACCTGGTAAAATTCTGTTGTTTGGGTCTTTTCATGTGGTTTGAAATTCTTCTCTTACAGCTTTTATTACTAAGTTTTGCTTTTTCTTTTTGATCCCTTAATATGGAAGGTCAGCAAGCCATCTATTCATTGTTCCTGAAAGAGAAACTCACAGAAGATAAACTGAAAGAAATGGCTGATTCTCCAGTTAATCTGTTCAAGGTCAGTGGTCATGTCCCCTGTTCTTGGTAGAAATGTTATAGCTTGAGACATTGAATGCTTTTAATTTTCTACTGCTGATTTTAACTTTATTATGAAAATCATTGTGAACAAAATTACACATTGAAATTTACCAGGCTCAAAGACCCTACATCTCAATGTATTTTTATACAGTTAGAGTAATTATTTGGAACAGAAGCTCTGAAGCATCACGTGGGATTTTATAGTTTCCGCAGTCAGTATATTTTGGTCTATTTATCTACCATCAAAAACCAAAAAACTTGTGTCTCAATTAGAGCTAGAAAAACATGAAGCTTTTCTTTCCTAACTGGTTTTGATTGCCTGCTTTCAGTCTTTTTTTTTTTTTTTTTTTTTGCGGTGAGGGGGACCTGCTTTCAGTCTTACATCAACATTGATATTTAACCTTTCTTGTTCTCTTTTCTCCATATTCTACTGTGCCCACATGTATGTTATTTCCCATATACACAGGTTAATGGCTAGATTCTCCATATGAAGGAAAACATGGTTTCTTCTTTCTAATACTGTATGACATCACTTTATACATTATGAATCCATGTTTTCCTGAAAATTTTTATTATATATTTCAGCTGAATAGTATCACCGGTTTCATCGTCCATTTATCTGTGGATAAACAATTAGGTTGATTACAATTCTTTGGTATTGTGCATACAGCAGCATTGACCATGGGATGTAAATATCTCTATAGTGGAGTGTGAAGCTGGGACTTAAGTTAGTTCTATCTTTAATTTGTTAATACTCTTCAAACTGATTTTATTTGAGTATGCTAATTTGCACCACCCTCCCACCCACACCAACAATGAATGAAACTTCCTATTGATGTGAACTGGGAGAAAAATGTCTTCTCTAAAAGAAAGTAAATCAACCCCAATCTTTACCTAGGTTCAGTGTGTTGTAAAGAAGGTGCTAGCACAGGAAAGACGTAGCATCCAAAGTCCTTCAAACTGGCTCACACAGGAAGCAGATTACATACGAAGTTGCTCAATCTGGGTTACAGCTGGAGTCATGTCTGTTGTTTCAGAATTTTAAACAATTTTGTGACATAGCTCAAGCTAACCGCTTTTCCTTGGCCTTTGTGATCTGCCCCCTTGCTCTTGCTTGCTCAGAAACAAAATTTACATAAAAGACAGGTGTTCTCTGCAGATGGAGTGCATTTCTCTCCAGAGTAGAAGTGCCACAGTACTTCAGATAATAAACTCTTGACGCCGCAAAATCTGGAGGTCATTCTCTCAGTGGGTTTGGGCTTTGGTTCATTACACTTTCTCTGCTCATCCTAACATTTACTGTGAGATTAGTTGATGACAGCCATTCTGTCTGGAGTGATGCAGTATTTCAATGTAGTTTTTATTTACTTTTCTCTAGTGACAGTTTAGGGACCCTGGGGTCATTTGTGTTTGTCTTTGAACGGTGTCTATTCAGTTTGTTTCCCCATTTGTTGACTGGCAGTTTTATGTCTGTGGTATTTAATTTTTGTAATTCTTGGTAAATTCTATATAGGAGCCTTTATTCAGAGTGTTGCTGGTACAGATTCTCTCCCATTCTATGGGGTGTCTGTTGTGCTCTGCTGATTGTTTTCATTGATAAACAGAAACTCATTATTTTCATGTAGTTCCATTTATTGATACTTGGCTTAGTTCCTGTACTCTTGGTGTTCTTCCTAATTTATAAGTCCTTGCCCATCTTGATATCCTGATTTGTATTCCCTGTTTTCTAGGATTCTTTGAGTCTAGTTTTAAATTAGGTTTTTGGTCCATTTTAAATGGATTTTTGTACAATGTGAAAGACCGAGCATCTAATTATACTCTCCTGCTGGTTCTAGTTTTCAAGCACCATTTGTTGGAAAACCATATTTTTCTAATGTATCTTTTCCTTCTTTACCAATTATAAAGTAGGCATGGATTAATTATTTTCTTTCTGGGTTCTCGATCCCATTCTGTTATCCTCCTGTCTATGTTTATGACTTCAGCTATACAATATCATTCCATATTTCCACATCTCCTGTAGCACTCACCTCTATTCTGCTCTCCCCAGCTTGGAGGAGGGGAGTGGCGGCAAATATCCCACATACACTTATGACATGTAATTTTGAAGACATTTCCATGTAACAAATGACCAAAAATAATATTGATGCCCAACTGCTATAGAGGATGGGCTGTATCCTTATATGTTGCTGATTCAGGGTTTATGTGTCATGTGGGCTCTATTTCTGGGATCCATCTGATTTCTTTGAATCATGGTTATAAAAAAGCCTAATGAAACACATGGAAAAGTTGGAGCAACATTTTAGAAATATGTGGAATTAAGAGACTTATATCTTGGGTCTTAATACTAAGTAATACTTGATTCCTAAACATTTAAACACACTATAGGGTGCTGAACATGACAGGTGTATGTATGAAATTGTTGTTCTTGTGTGTATATTCAGATGCTAGTCTACTTGTGTGTCTCTTTGATGTTTAATATCACAACAGTGATGATGTGTCCTTTTGTTTGTTGATACTTCATAACTCCTTGAGGTGAATTGCTGTTCACATCACGCACATGGTTAGGATGCTCAATGGTAACTTCCTGAACATGAGAGATAAGTTTTTATTTCTTTGTTTGTTTGTTTTGTTTTTCCCCACAAACAATCCCGTTTTGCAGTCCTTTATTTCTGGCTGGGACTCATAATGTCTTGAGGACATTGACTAATTGATGTGCATGAGCTATCACATTTGATGCAGAAAGAACATTCCTCATAATGGCTTTGCTCTCGTCAGTTGCTGTGGCAGCCATGGCTCTACTCCCCTACCCTGCAGTTGCAGTGTTTTAAAGTGGAGATTTGGGAAATGGGCTCTGACCTACAGGTTTACACTTCTGTCCCTGATTCATGGCTCAAACAGAATATGCCACAACATCTTTGTATTTCCAGAGACATAAAGAAGAATCATTGTACTGATTGATTTTTTTTGTATCAACTTTACACGAGCTAGAGTCATCAGAGAAGGGAGGAGACTCAACTGAGGAAATGCCTCCTTGAGATCTAGCTATAAGGCATTTTGTCATTTAGTGATCAACGGGGGAGGGCCCAGCCCATGGTGGGTGGTGCCATCCCTTGGCTGATGATCTTGGATTCTATGAGATGGTGGGCTGAGCAAGCCAGTAAGCAGCTTCCCTCCATGGCCTCTGCAACAGCTCCTGCCTTCAGGATCCTGCCCTGTTTGAGTTCCTGTCCTGATTTCCTTCAGTGATAAACAGCAATGGTGAGAGTAAGTCAAATAAACCCTTTCTTCCCCAACTTGCTTTTTGGTCATGGTGTTTTGCCACAGCAACAGGAACCCTAATTAAGACAAATTGGTACTAGCATAGTGAAATATTGCTGTGACAGACCTGACCATGTTGTGGGAGGGATTGTAGAACTTTGGAACTTCAGACTAGAAGAACCATTGAGTGTTAGGAGCTCTGTGGGGTATTCTTTAGGAGCTTGGATGTTAAGAATGTTAAGAGCCAGTACAAGCGGTAGGGATAAATCCTGGTCTCACTGCCAGTGGCCCTACAGTCTGCCCCAGCCACACAACTGTCACCCACATCCAGAGGGCCTAGTTTGGTCCAATGCTGGTTCTCTTGCTGTCAGACTGGAGTTGGTGGACTCCCAATAGCTCAGGTAAGCTATTTCAGTGAGCCATCGTGGTCTTGACTTCTTTGCTCTTGACCAAGATCTATCCCTACTGCTGGTACTGACTTTTTAGAACCCATTCTCTTTGGAGGGAGACCTTGCTCAGCCTAGATATAGTGGGGAGGGCCTTGGTCCTGCCTCAAAGCAATGTGCTAGACTTTGTTGAGTCTCCATGGGAAGCCTTACCCTCTCTGAGGCTTGGATGTGGGGTGGGGAGGGAGTGGCAACTGGGATTGGTATGTAAAATGAGAAGAGACTGTTTTTTTTTTTTAAAAAAAAAAAAAATTAACTAACGGCCGGGCGGTGGTGGCGCACGCCTTTAATCCCAGCACTCGGGAGGCAGAGGCAGGCGGATCTTTGTGAGTTCGAGACCAGCCTGGTCTACAAGAGCTAGTTCCAGGACAGGCTCCAAAGCCACAGAGAAACCCTGTCTCGAAAAACCAAAAAAAAAAAAAATTAATTAATTAAAAAACGAGTGTTAAGAGCAGTACAGAAGATGGAGGCCAAGCTTTTGAAATTTCAGAGGGAAGTTTAAAGGCTCTATCAGGGACTTTTGTTATTTTGAATTAAGATCCTGTGGTTCTGGTTAACTGGGACTGGGAAATCAATTGTGATTAACAAGATAACAGAACTACTAAAGCAAAATTTTGCTTTGCTGGGATACTTGGGGCTGCTCAGCTGGAGCTGAAAAATTACTAGTGGTTAAGAAAAGACCAGGATCACTGAGGTAAAAATCTTCTGGGAAGTGTCTCCTGAGAGTACAGAGAAATTGTTCCAGAGGCAGCCAAGGTTGTACCTCCTCTGGCAGCAAGACTTAGTAATGTCTAAGCATCACCCAGAGGGGGTTGAAGGCATGAAGAGGTCATGGAGAACAGCTGAGGCTTGGTACTGTGAGAGGCCAGGAAAGGCCATTGGTGAAGGTGCAGCCTCAGTGGCAATTGAAGGGTCATGCAAAGAAGTTGAAGCTTGGCACATGAAGAGAGCCTCTGAGAGGCTTTTGGTAAAAGTGCAGCCCCGTTGCAGCGAGGGACCACAGCATTTTGGAGATGCTAGTATCATGGGAAGACTCCTAACAGTAACAACAGTGAAGAGGAGGCAGCCAGTATCTAGAAGACAAACTGTGTGTGCTTCAGAGGGTAGAGTCAGAGAAGTGAACAATTCTGGATCCCAGATATTAGACAGTTGGAAGTTTGTTTTGTTTTGATTGTGGCTGTGTCTTATTTTTCCCTCTTGAAATAAGAAAGTATTTTACTGGAGCCCACAGTTGAGAGACTTGAATTTTAAAAGACTTTGGATTTTTATAGAGATTGACTATTTTAAAGGAACTGTTTTTTTAATTTTTTTTATTTTATTATTTTTTTATTTATTGGTTTTTTTTGAGACAGGGTTTCTCTGTGTAACAGTCCTAGCTGTCCTGGAACTAGCTGTTGTAGAGCAGGCTGGCTTTGAACTCACAAAGAGCCATCCACCTGCCTCTGCCTCCCAAGTGCTAGGATTAAAGGCGTGTGCCACCACTGACCGACAGGAACTGAAATTTTAATGTGTTTGAATTTGTAAAGACTATGGGACTTTTAAAGTTATTGAATATCATGCGAATGAATAAGAAAGGAAGGGTTGTGGATTACCAGAGATGTCTTTTTGTGTTTATTGATAAGGGGTCAGTTGTACTCTCTGGTTTTGTGTCTCAACTTGACACAAGCTAGAGGAAGTCCCTCCTGGAGATCCAGCTATACGGCATTTTGTCATTTAGGGATCAGAAGGGGAGGGCCTAGCCCATGGTGGGTGGTTTCATCTCTGGGCTTGTGATCCTATAAGAAGGTAGCCTATGTGGGCCAGAGGAAGCAAACCAGTAAGCAGCTCCCTTCCATGGCCTCTGCATCAGTTCCTACCTCCAGGATCCTGCCCTGCTTGAGTTCCCATCCTTACTTCCTTCAGTGATGAACAGCAATGCTAAAGTATAAGCCAGGTAAACCGTTTCCTCTTCAACTTGCTTTTTGTTGCAGCAGCAGGAACCCTAACTAAGACAGTCATAAACACTACTAACCTAAAATGCTGTTAGACAATACAGCATAGGTACTAAAAAGAAAACGTTGAAAACTGCAAAATTCAGCCACAGCAGTGCAAATTTTTCTCTTTAGCCCTTGTTTGAGCTATAGTGTATTTACAAAGCACTGAAAAGTGACTATAGTCATAGAATTTAATGTTTTCATTTTCTGACAGGAAGTCTGTGTTACTTCTGATTGTCTTGACAGTGTACTACACTCACATGTACATTAAATAATATTTAATGTGTTTTTGGGACTCCTATCAATTTTTTGTAACTCATTGCAAGAGAAAATCTTCAAAACTTCTGAAATTGTTATTTGTCTAAGTCAGCTTCATGTTTTTAGAAAATTTTGAATTATATCAAATGTGACTTGTAGCATGAATTCTAATTGGTCTTAATAATAGTACCCGGAGTTAGATATTATGGGTGAAAGCTGAAAGATCAGAGAAGTAGAGCAGCCAGCCACTAGTTCTTACCTCTATGAAATCCTCAGACTGAATGGGGTCTGTCTCTCAAAGTCCTCAGACTGAATTCCGTCTCCCTGAAACCTCAGACAGAATCCTGAACTTCTGTCTCCTCCTGCCTTATATTCCTCTCTCTGCCCAGCCATATCACTTCCCATCTCCACCTCCCTAGTGCTGGAATTAGTGGTGTGAGCCACTATCAATTGGCCCTATTTCTCTATTAGACTGATTTAATCTCATGTAGCCCAGGGTGGTCTTGAATTCACAGAGATTCGTCTGCCTCTGTCTGCTGAGTAGAAGGATTAAAGGTGTGTGCCACTACTGCCTGGCATCATTGACTAACTAGTGTGGTTAGCTCTGTACTTTGATTATATAAATCATAAATTTTGCCTTCTTTGTCTACCGCTTTGCTCTTTAATGGTGTGGCATCGGACTTAGAGTCTATCTACACAAATGAACTGAGCATATTACAATGGAATCAAGTAAGGCACAAGAACAAACAGGATGATTCAGTTTTAGTATTTCACCATGAACTTCAGACACATTTAAAAGTGCATTTCTTCCTCACAAATTATCCTTCTGAGACATGTCCGCTGTGATCCTGTGCAGCATAACACAGCATCCATAACAGATAGATAACTGTGTCCTATTGTGGGAACCCTGGGGATTGTTTTACCTTTTATTAATATCAAACCTGTGCACAGTGATTACAAGACAGAAGGAGGAATTACAAGAACAGAATCCTGGTTGCCTCACCAGCTGCTCCACTAATTGTGCTGGGGAACCAGCTCTCCTCCTCTGTACCATTACCAAAGGGCGATGGGGAAGCTCCAAGCTGTAGCTCTGCCACCTGCCACATCATCCAAGAGAGAGTAAGCATCTTTGCCTTCAGTTCTTATCCAATCATGTACCCCAGATCAAATTCCCACATTTCCCTTTTTTATTCTAAAATAAAAATGAAGGTTCTGATCCTAACATAATAAAAGCTATATCCAATAAGCAATCATTAATTAAGAAAAACATTTTAGATGTCCAGATTGTAGGTAAAAGGCAGTCTTCATATAAATCACTCTAGTAGTTGTTCTTTCCTAAAGAATCTTAAGTTTGCACCTAATATATCCTTAGCTAAGATTCATGAGGATGGAACTGTAACTGTCTAGTCTTTAACCCATCAAAAACCTGAGAAGGAAAATAGTATTATCTGAGTAAGCAAGAAGTGCAAACAAGCGGATTCCAAAATTGTGAGAAATGACAGAAATAACTGGCTGCCTGGATAGTCACCCAAGGTTTTTCTGTAACATTGGGGCATCTAACTTTGGCTTATACAACTCCAATATCTGACACCATTTTCAGAAGCAGGAAAATTTAAAGGGCTGTCCTTCCCTGACTTGACAAAATTTGGTAGTCACTTGTCCTTGTGCCCTGCTTGTCTGGATTGGGCAGTGTACTTAATATCAGCAGTCAAGGCTAGGACAGTTTTTGTTGTTGTTGTTGTTGTTGTTTTTCCCAATAGACCAGATTTGCCAAGAAGAACAAACTCTGTATGGAGTGGTTTCTCTGCCTATCATCCTTACAGAAGTACGTCAATGCTTCCAGGAATAGACATGTCTCATAGCAAAAGAATTCTAAGTTATTAAAATATTAAATGCCATATTCTGTAGGTCTTTGAAGTGTTTGAAGATTACCTATTTGAATACTATATCTATTTGGAATGTATCTCTGCACCTAGAAGACCTAACTAACATGACTATAAATTTGACAAACATGGGTGACAATTAACCTGTAATTCTTTCTAACGTATTTATAATCTAAGGACTGGAGCTTCATAATACAAAAATGAACAAGCTGTAGAAGTAATACTTCATCAAAAATAGAAACATATGTACAACATAAAGACAATAATCTTGAAGTTGTGACAGTATAAAAAAAGTCTTAACCAGAGTAGAAATGTAATGCAGTTTGACAGAAATAACCTTAAATTGCTTAAACAGAAGCAGAAACAGATATACAGTATAACAAAAGTAATCTTACATTTGTATCAATATACAAAGGTATCTTAAACATAAGTAGGGACATATATACAATAATAGCAAAAGTAATTTTGAATTTTTGTCAATATATACAAAATATAAACAGGAATAAAAAATGTACATTATAACAAAAATAACTTTGAATTTGTATCAGTATATAAGAATCCATACTAATATAAATTATTTAAAACTAATGGTTGCTTCTTTAGTTTAAAGTAGATTTTATAATCTACCTTATTATTCTATCATATTTATTCTCCTTTTTTTATTCCAAATAAGATCACAAAGATAATCTCTGTTGTTCCATCTCTGGCCCTTTAACAACTTATTACCAACCCCCTACAGATGGCAATTATCTGTAACCAAGAGAAAAAACAAAACCCCACTTATTGGGAAAAGGGGTCATCATGTTCTTCGAATAACTTCCTATTGTCTGGGGGAGATGAATGTATTGCGTGGGACCCTGTAAAACTAAGTCTTATGAAGACTAGCTGCAACATTTATCGTCAGTCTCTGAGTAGTGGGTAAAGCTTATCTGAAGTTGTAGCTGGAGTGGTGTGAGAGGGTGGACAGCTTCGAATTGTCATGAGTAGTTAGTAGCCCAGAGTTGATCTCTGAGTGGTGTTTATTGGCTCAATGGCATTGTGGGAATCCTTTTAGTATCAAATCCGTGCAAAATGATTGCAAGACAGAAGGAGGAAGAATCCAGGTTGCATCACCAGCTACTCCTCTGATCCAGCTGGGGAAACAGCTCTCTCTTGTTGTGCCATAACCTCATTATCAAAGGTTAAAGGGGAAGCTCTAAAGTGGAACTTTGCCAGCTCCCACACCATCCAAGAGGGTGTGTGACCCTCAACTTCAGTTCTTATCCTGTCACATACACCCAAAGAAGACTATGCCCGTGGGGCCAAACCTCCCCAATAGAGTTGGCTGTTGGATTCCCACAATAATGTCCAGATCTTAATTGTGTTGTTTCATGTATATTGCTTGTGAGACTATTGTGTCATCCTATTTTCACAATGTTAGAAAATCCATTATAGAATGTGACTGTATTCAAAATCATCTTTTAGTAATTGTCTTTATTCATCTAATTCCTGAATTTCCTTAAGTCTCCTTATGTCCAGGAAAGCACTCTTTGTCCAGTAGAAACACAAACTGTACTTTGTGTTATAGGGTCTGTTAACACTCTGGGATGTAGCTCTGGACTTCTCCCAGGAGGAGTGGGAATGCCTGGACTCTGCTCAGAGGACTTTGTACATTGATGTGATGTTGGAGAATTACAGCAACCTGGTCTATGTGGGTGAGAACATTTTGCTTGTAGAATTCCTAACTCAGGTTTTGTATGTACTTACTTTATAGGTTGTGAACTCTCCATTAGGCTGTCTTGGAAACAACAGAAGACTAGGGAATGCTTGGTAATAGAAAAGATCTTTATCTTGATATTTGGTTTTTTTTAATTTCTTCTCCATTTTATAGGTGTCATACACCCTTCATTTCAGTTCCATGAGACATTCAGAAACTCAGTAGCATATAATATTTCCACTCACATCTTAAAGCTCGATGTCTGCATTATAGTGGACATTGTTTTAGTTGCAAGAAAAATTCAAGATATACAAACTGAAAATTTTCCCTACATATGCTGAAGATTGTGAAAGTAAATACCAATTGGGAAATGGTACCTATATTTCACTACTATGTGTGCTCTTCATGTACTGGCCACAGTACTGTGTTAGACATCTGTATTCTTTCTAAAAATTCTAGCGTGTTTCATGGACTGCCTCACAGAACATGTGGTTTATTGTATGCAAGGTAGGCCTGGTCAGCCTTCTGGAGAAAATCAGATTACTCTTGCATGTGGGGAGAAGAGAATAGCAATGACTAGGGCAAGCTACTGAATGAGCAGAACAACAGCGAAGACTTCAAGTGAAAGAGTAAGAAAGAACTCAGAATGCTTTTGCAATATTCAATTCCACTGGAAAGTATTCCTGATAATTGAACTTAGTATATATAGTGTTCTGGCCCAGGGATGCATCCTACCTATTGTAATTGTTAGAAGATGTGTCTTATTTCACCTGAATTATGGTGACTTAATACTAGTACAAAATACAATTTTATTTGATGATAGTAGATTAGAATAATTTTATAAAATTCTACATCTAATGTGAGTCCATGAATTAGGATTATTCTGTAATTGCCTTCCTTGAATTACAATCGTAGATAGAAATAAGCCCTGGCTTCCCATGTGAGCCCTGTCTCAAATGATCTAGAGCAGTGAGTGGCTCTCAACCTTGGTACCGTAACAACCTGTTAATAGAGTTCCTTGTGTTTTGTTGACTCCCTACCATAAAATTGTTTTTGTTACTACTGCTTGACTGTAACTTTGCTACTAAGCAATGCCTTAGTTTTTAAGACCATCAGAAATAATGTATTTTCAGACAGTCATGACCCACAGGGTGAGAACTGCTGATCTAGAGCCTATAATATCTGGCAGAATACTTACTTAGCATATATTACTTTTGAAGAATCTAATGTGCTTTATAGGAAAAGAGACCCTTTATTGATGCTTTTAATAAGCCTTTAATCTTAAAAGGAATTGGGTATTCTGAACTATAATCTTTAGCTATATATTAATAGGTAAACGCTGTGAATTTAGGATTGGAATAAACTCCACTTTATCATTTTCTGAGAAAAAATATTTAAAAGTAGACATATATTCGAAATATAATCAGTAAGTAAGCTCTAGCCTAAAGCTAATTACTGATTCCTCAATTATTTGTTTCAACTTCCTTGAAGGCTATCACTCTGTGTTTGTGAGAATCCATAAATTACAGTGATGAAGAAAGCTGACTACTAGGAACTCTAAATAGTTGTTGATTTGCTTAAGAGATCATAGGGAAACAATCATTTACCAAGTGTTTAATCTTGGAATAAGCCCTATTAATCTGAACTGTACTCATTTTCAGAGAACTATTGCAAATGTGATCCTGTCCATCACCATGTGAAGAATGAAAAGCAGTCTTGTCAGTGTAATGAGCTTAGTAAAGTGCTTCATGACCTCTCCTCATGTGCACTTTATAGAACAAGTGAAACTACAGAAAACTCTGATAACTACAGATGCAGCAATCACAGGGATGACTCTATTGACTCATCAAACCCAGATAGGCATGAAAGCATGCACACTGGAAAACAACCTTGCAAATCTAAAGACTGTGAGAGATCTTTACATATGTGTCCCAAAATTACTCAAGATCAGAGAGTCTACAATGCAAAGAAAAAGCATAGGCTGGGAAAATATGATGACTCTTTCACCTCTGCATATAGTCTTTTGCAACAACCAATCTGTATTGGAGAAAAGCCACACCAGTGTGACAGATGTGGGAAATACTTTAGTACTGTCTCAAGCCTCACTGAACATCAGAGAATTCATACTGGAGAGAAGCCTTACAAATGTCAGGAATGTGACAAATCCTTTACTGTGAAGTCAACTCTTACAAAGCATCAAAGAATTCATACTGGAGAGAAACCCTACAAGTGCAACGTTTGTGACAAATCCTTTACTCAGTACTCAAGTCTGAAAACACATCAAAGACTCCATACTGGAGAGAAGCCTTACAGATGCAATGACTGTGACAGTTCCTTTACCCACTATTCATCATTTAGAAGACATCAAAAAACTCATTCTTTAGAGGAATTGTACAAATGTAAAGAGTGTGGTAAGTCCTTTCTTGAATCATCACATCTTAAAAGGCATCACAGAATCCATACTGGTGAGAAGCCTTACAGATGTGAGGTATGTGATAAATCTTTTAATATGTCCTCAAATCTTAGAAATCATCAGAAAATTCATATCGGAGAGAAACTTTACAAATGTAGGCAATGTAGCAAATCCTTTAGCCTGGATTCATATCTTAGAATACATCAGAGAATTCATACTGGAGAGAGACCTTACAGATGCAGAGAATGTGGAAAATCATTTCATCAGTTGTCAGCACTTAAACGCCATCAGAAAATGCATACTGGAGAGAAACCTTACAAATGTACAGAATGTGGCAAATCCTTTATCCAGGACTCACATCTTAGAACACATCAGAGAATTCATACTGGAGAGAGACCTTACAGATGCAGAGAATGTGGAAAATCATTTCATCAGTTGTCAGCACTTAAACGCCATCAGAAAATGCATACTGGAGAGAAACCTTACAAATGTACAGAATGTGGCAAGTCCTTTATCCAGATTTTGAATCTTAGAAGACACCAAAAAATTCATTCTGTTGAGAAAAATACCATTGCAACTAATATGACATAGCTTTATCTGGAATTCACAACAATGGAAACAAGGATAAGAAACTTGTGAATGCCTTAAACCTTAACATATTTTACAGGATTTAGTTGAAAATAAAATTCTGTAAAGTAACTGGGAAAGGTTTTGTTGTTTTGCTTTGTTTTTTTCCTTTGTGTGTGTGTGTGTGTATGTGTGTGTGTGTGTGTGATTGTACCGTATGTGAGTATTTCTGTGCGCTATATATACCTGGTGCCTTGAGAGGTCAGAAATAGTCATCAGATTTCCCTAAAGATGGATTTAAAAGAAAATTGTGAGCTGCTATGAATGTTTGAACCAAGGTCCTCTGGAAGAGTAGCCAGTGTTCTTAACCACTAAGCCATATCTCCAGCCCCTTGCAAAAGCTGCACTAAAAACATATATCGTGTTCAACATCTAATGATTCATCTAGTGGTGGCTGTGGTGGCACAAACCTTTCATCTCAGCCCTCAGGAGGCAAAGCCAGGAGGATCTCCATGAGTTGAGGCAATCCTGGTCTACATAGTGAGTTCACAGATAGCTATATTACATAAACACTGTCTGAACAACAAAAAATAACGGGGACAAAATGTTGTAGCATAGGTATGTAATGAAGCACACACATCACAAAATTTATAGTTCTGGGAAACCATGTAAAGGTATACCATATATAATCCCCATGTGTGGCTGTTCATTGGAAATTGCACCCCTGAAATGCATTCAGTTTGCTAAATTCTTTCCCCAGTGCTGAAATTGCCCACATAAAAGTAAATTCACCATGAATGAAAACAAGAAAATGCTCTCCTAAAGTAAAAAGGAGAAGTTAAGTATTCACTCTACTCTAAAACAATATAGCTGCCTTTAACAGTTACCAGACCCTCATGGAGTGAAAGGAGACTCAGATGAGACCACCCCTCCTCACCCCTCAGCCCTAATGAAATGATAGTTGTTCCAATCTTACACAGTTAACTGTTCTTAGTACTTTTGGGGAAGTTGAAGTAGGAGGCTTCTTGCACCAAGGTTGAAAGTAGTGAAAATTGATAATTATAGACATGAATAGTTAGATGGCAGATAACTGATGTTCATTAACAAAACATCAATTTATTCTCCAAGCCATGTTGTTTGTTTTTACCATGTTTTTATACTACAGCTCATGAATTCCCTTCTATGAAGCAAGCTTCAAATTCAATCAAGGGAGAAGTTGGTTATGCCTATAAGCAGTGGTGCCAGTATTGCACACACATCCTGGCTTGTAGGTTGATAATATAGGATACAAGGTCCAGGGATAGCTTAGACCATTGATGAGTTTTCTCTGATAGCAGCCATCACAGGACCTTGCAGTGTTACAAAAGCTTGCTAGCAAGGAGAGTTCCCTCATAAATTCAAGATTGCATTCTCTCTATCTTGGAACCAAAATGTTTAGTGTCTTCAACAACAAAATGGTCAGGCAAGAACACGAGCAATGACATGCTTTGTTTCGGATGTCTCTGAGGCCTCCTAAGCAGATAACTATTAACTGATACAGAGAATTCCATTTAATAGCTCTGGTGTCTGTAAGTAGCATTAGTTACCCATGTAGGATACCTCTGTTCAAATTTTTTAAATTGCATTTCCTATTAACTTGTAAGGCAATGGTATTTCATAAGGCTTCCTCATACACTCTTTTGATTAACCCTCCTACTCTTCCTTTTTTCTTCTTGTCCCATGCCAAGTTAAACATTTAGTATACGTTAGCCAGTGCTCATTCCGTTATAACACACGTGTTCTACAAAGTCATATGTTACTTGAATGAATGTTTTCAAGGCTATTTGATATTGGATAACCAATTAGCATGTTCTTCCCTTGAGGAGACTATTTCTCCTGTTCCCAGTATTCCTCAGTTATCTGTCGTTCTCTGTGCAGGGTTGAGGTTTGTGAACTTTTCCCTGTGCATTTTGGTATGTCCATTGTTTGTGTCCTTGCTCAGCTTCCATTTTAGTGGCCGTGTAGGTGAGATTGTTATGGAAGTAGCATCTTGCATTATTAGGAGACACAATCTCACAGCAAACTTCTGAACCTGTAGTTCTTACAATCTTTCTACCTCCTATTCAAAAATGTTCCTTGAGCCCTTAGGTAAACGAATGTTCTGTAGAAGTATCCACTACACCTGGCCTCCACAAGTCTGCATTTTCATTAGTTATGGGTTTTTTTGTAGTGGTCTATGTTGCAAAGAGAAGCTTCCTGAATGAGAAGTGATAACCTGACTGTAGTCTGGTGTGAGGTCAGTGCAGGTAAGCACAGTCGCTGTTGGTTACCGATTACAACTGTATGGAGTCTAGAGAATGCCATGTCTTAACCCTTCCTCCTCTTTCCCTTCTCATTCCCTTTCCACCTCCTCTTTTTCAGTGTTCCCAAAACCTTAGATGAGGTGGTGGAACTGACATTTTTAGGCCTGTGACCACAACCTTACTTATTTTATGCTACTGAACATTTCTTTAAGTGTTTCACCATCATTTGAGTTTCCTCTTTTGAGAATTCTTTGTTTAGATCTGTACCCCATTTTAAGGGAGTTTTTTTGTTGTTTGTTTGGTTGTTGTTTTTTTTTTACTTTTTCAATATCTTACTTTCTTAGTTCTTTATATTTTGTGAATATTAGCCTTCTATTGGCTGTAGAGTTGTGAAGCACAATTAATAAAAACTCATGGTCAGAAATTGGGGTTCAACCTGAAAATCTGAAAAGCAAAACAGCCAGCCACTTGCTGTTACTTTGATCTCAGTCCAAAAATGGTGATCCTGCCTTCAGGAATCTGAGAAGGAGACTGTGAGAGCTGTCTTCCCCCATCTTATATTCCTCTCCAGGGCTAGGATTAAAGGCATTCACCACCTGGTTTCTATGGCAACTAGGGTGACTACTGGGATTAAAGGTGTGTGTAACCATAATCTGGTCTGTAGGGTTGACCAGTGGGACTGTTAAACTCTCATATCTTGAGGCAGCATTTATTAAAATACAATTTAAATGCCACTACAGAGTTGGTGAAAATCATAGCCTATTTTGTAGGCTGCCATTTTGTCTGAATGATGGTGTCCTTTGCTGTGCAGAAGCTTCTCATTTCATGAGATCACAGTTATTGTTGATCTTAGTACATGTGTTAACAGTGTTCTGTTCAGAATGTTTTCCTGTTCCAGTGAGCTCAAGCTTATTCCCCATATTCTCTTCTAAAAGGGTTTTATGTTGATCCATTTCGAGTTGACTTTTGTGTAGTATGATAAGAATGGATGTATGTGTGTTAATAATTGACTGACCTTGTTAATTAAAGAGCTCACATAAAGCATTAGGACAAAGACAAATAACCCAGTAGGAAAATGAGAATTTTTCTGATGAGGCTGTTTAGTCATTTGAATGTTTTACTAGCCTGTGAAGGAGGGCCTGATGCTGAATGTCAGGGAAAGACAGAGCTAAGGGGCTGGACACATATCAAATGTAAAGTGAAATGAAGGAGACCTGTTACTGTTTGGGGCAGAGCTTCTGTCATTGTGGGGTCTGTTCCATGGTTGAATGTGGGGTGTCACCCAGATGCTGTTTACTCTAGGTCTCCCTATGAAAATTTCCCCTGTATCATTGCTGCCTAAGAGATACCTAGTACCGACCCAGATGAAGAGCACTGTGGGAATTCGGTGAGCACCTAGGTAGGGAGAGAAAGATTGATGAACAACAGAGGGTAAAGGCAAAGGAGGGTCAAAGAAAGGATTGATGAAGGGATGAGGTAGGACGAGGGGAAGAAAGGAGGAGAGTTAGATTTATAGGTAGTGGGAATGTGAGGAGGAGAATGAAGCCTTGTGAAGCAAGCCTGCTGCAGTAGATGTCAATGGGGCAGCTTGGGCTCCCTCAGCTAAGCCATAGTGCCCACCACTGATGCCCTTTTTACACAGTGACTCTTACCACCCTCCTCCAACCAGCTGTAGCCCCTGAGGACATATTCTATAATGCCTCATGAGTAAAGATCCAGTGGAGGTAGGGCCTGTGTGTAAGGACTCTTCCAAATGGGAGAATTTCTACAGTAAATTACATCTTCCAGTAAGTGCTGTGTGCACGTTCTCTCGGACTCAATGTTGATAACATACATAGAATCCCAAATTGTGTGTCTCTTTCATATTACTCCGAAGGGGTAAAGCTACTTCATGTTTTAGTCTTAAACTTTGAGTTTCCTCTTTTTTTTTCAGACTTCTGTTTAGCATGTTTGTTTTTCCTTCAGGATGTAGGTATATATTTAGGAATATGTGTGTGTGTGTGTGTATATATATATATAATTTAGGAATATATAAAACCATTCATGTAAAAAACTGGCCATGAATTTAACAGAAAGGAAGAATGGTTTTGTGGAAGGTTAGGAAAGAGGAAATATAGGAAGGGGGAAATGACATAATTGTGCTTTAATCTGAAAAAATACATAATAATTTTTAAAAACTTAAATTATTCATTAAAGACTTAAAGTATAATAGACATTTTGAAATTGTACAGTTCTAAAAAGTGTTTCTCACTATGACTCATAAGACCTCAAAATCAGATTGTTTTGGTATTTTGACTATTTTTTTATTTAACATAATCTCTTTATTGATTGAGAATTTCACGTCATTCCTGAAGGTCACTGTGGTCCTCATGTCTCTGTGTCCTCCAATACTAGTGTAACAGATACCTGCTACTAAGCCTAGCTTTTTAAGGGTGTAGAGATAATCTGATCTCAAGGACTCAAGCTTGTACACCCTGATCTATCTCTCTAGACTGCATCTTTGTGTAGATTCCTCTATCCTATGGTATGACTTGTACCACAATGTTAATTGGTATGAACTAGACCATCAGTGGCTCGCCTGGTGGGTCTTTGAGTGATTTCCTAGTTGGAGTGTTATGAGAAGCATTGCTTAGCAGAGACTTGAATTTATCTCTGAAGCATCAATGAACACTTTGCTTTTCATGTTCTTCTTCATAAAGATTCATGGATACAAAAGTCAAGAGACATTAAGTGCATGTGTGTGTGCCATTGTATGTGTGTAAGTGTGGTGCCTGTGTGTCTTTGGTAATAGAATTAGCAACCATCACACACTGGATGACATGTGATTCTCACCTGAAATTGACCTAACCCGCTTATTATCCATTTATTATGTAATGGAATGATACAATGAAATTGTTAGGGGCAATATACAGTAACAAATGTTCTAACATTCAAAAATTGAATCTTTTAAAAAAGAATAAATTTTCAAATTAAACATTGGGCAATAATGAAGAAATAGATAAGACATTTACAAATAAATCCTAGGTTGTAAATCAATAATATAAATGTAAATATGAAACAGCAAACCTTAACCCATGGAAACAAAGCCAACAAACTGGAAACAAACTTACTCTAGGAAGGTCCAGTAGGTTTGAGATTCCTACTCTAGTGGAATCAGTCCACTAGATACTGTGTAGGCAACCAACAGCTACTCCAACATAAAAGAACAAGAGCCCCATTCAGACAGTGCCTCACATGGACTAGTTGCTAGCATTTGTCATAATGCTTCCTTTTGATGTCACCACAAGCAACCAACCAATCATGGCTTATCAGAACTGACAGTGGTTCTTATCAGGTTCTGAACCACAACTAGTATCCCAACTATTTTTTTCATGTGTGTTACCAAATCTCAGACCAGAATTAACTATATAGGGAAGAGGGGTTATCTGTGTACAGACTTTCAAGATACACTGCAGCCATGGTGTTGGGAGCATCTTGTTCCCTATAGAGCTGGTAGTTAGGTGGCTGGTGACACTGCATTAGAGGTTCTCTATCCTCCAGTGACACAGTTCCTCTAGCTCCATGTTCATATGTTCCACAAATTCCCAAACTAGAACACAAGTTTGCAACGCTAAGTATTTAACAAAACCACTGTGTTACTGTGAATTAGAAATATTTGATACAAATTGGGCATTTGCACACATGGATACTCAAGGACAGTTGATGGTATCTCTTAGGGAACTTGATAAGCTGGAGCCTTAATGGCAGGAGTACATCACTGGGACTGTCCTTGAGATGAACAATCCTAGTCTTCATCTGATCCCTCTGCTTCCTGTTTGAGTTTGACACCCTGAGACTTCCACTTTTGCCTTCAAGAGTCCAGCTAGCTGCCATACCTCTGCCCCACTACCATGAGCTCTTAGCCCTCCATTATAAGAAAGATATGCTCTTTTCTTCTTAAGATTCCATGGTTTTTTTATCTTTTATCACAACAGAATAATAACCGATATACATGGGTTCAGCAAAGAGGGTTCCTACCCATTTAATCCAGATATCAAGCCAGATTCTCTGCTGCCACAAATCACACTCTGATTGTATCTCTCCCCTTATATAACCAGAGAAACAACAACCCCTGCAAATAGCTTCAATTCTAGATCACTTCCTCTGTCACACAACATAGGTCTCTTTAAGGAAGATTGCTTCCTGGTGGTGCAGGACCTCCCCTTCCCTCAGAAACCTTGAAGTCCATGGAGCCATGCTTTGTCTGATGGGAATGAAACTGCTTCAGACTCCCACTGAGTGGCTATCATTACTAGAGTCTTTTGCCTGGAAGGAGGAGCTCTCCTAGTGTCACAGTCCCTCTATAACCTCTCATCTTTACTTTCCTCCTCTCTCACATACACACACCAAAAAAAAACCCACAAACTAAAACAAGAAGAGATACAGATTCCAATGTATCAGCAATGTCTTGTAATGTTACCAAGAAATTTCACTGATGAATCCAGAAAACTAAAGAAATAGCTATAATGATGCACAAATATTCCAGTAGTCCATGAAACTGAGGGAAATATTTTCAAAAAACAAACTCTTTTCAAAAAGTCCTTACTCTCTAACCAAGTAAAGGCACCCTGAAAAATGACAAGTATCTGGCAGTGGCCTTCATTAAGAATATGATAATGTCCTTAAAAAGAATACTAGACAATTAATATTCAGTGACACATTAAAAAGACCATTCTTCGTGATCAAGATGCCTTTGCTAGGAACACAAGAATCAATTCACATACAAAAATTGACAGAGCATAGCATATGCAACATTAAGTGAACATGGTCACCCATTAAAAGGAATGACATACCACTGCCAGAGACAAACATGGAACTAGAGAAAGTTTTACTGCAAGCAATCTAATTCTACAAATAAAATATATTCATTTTTGTCTACTTCAGGTTATAGTCGGACAAAGGTAGGAAATTTTATATAATGGGAGACATTGGTCACATGACATGAACAGGGAAGTGACACAGAGCTGGTGAATATTACCACAGGAGGACTATGTAATCCTAATCAAATTCCTCATTGTGTACATAAAATAAACCAGAACACAGCTAACAATGACAAAGAAATGAGTTTGGAAAAATGGAAAATCTCAGTCAAGGAATAGAAATATAGTCAATTTTTAAAACATAATGAATATTTTCAAAATATTAATCAATAAATGGCAATAACCAAAAGCCAAAAAAAAAATGCGGGAAACTCACATTTCAAGATCCATCTAGTTAGGAAAGTCCAAGTCTATGAGAAATGAGTCCAACTGCTCATCCACCAACCAACTCCTTCTCTATAGTACAAGGACAAAACCTTGCCCCAAGTAGCACCTTAGATGGACTGGTATCTAGTGTACCTCACAATGGTTTCTTGTGACGTCACATGCAATGGGCCAATCACAGCTCAGCAAAAACCAATAGTGAGTTTTCCCCCGACTCTCACTTTGTATCCTGAACAACTATACTAATTCTTCTCATTGCTGTGATCAAATAGCTTTTAATAATTTTATTCTGAGAGGAAAACTTCTCTAACCTCAGATTTATAAGGGCATGAGGCAACATAATGGGGAAATTCATGGTATGGATGTTAGGAGTGCAATGCAGTTGGTTACATGGCATTTTGATCCCCTGTTCCTCCAGTCACCTAAACTTTTATTTGATGGGGTAACAGCCAATCACCTCACGTTGGGGTATGGCCATTGAGACCCCAGGTGAACACAGGTGAGCACTCTCTGACTCACTCCATGCGGTGTCCTATGATCAGATACAATTTCGGACTTCCCTGTTTTCTGTGAGTCTTCCCTCTTTTCATTTATTAAAATACCTTTTCTTATTGAGCTGTCTTGGTTAATTATTGTATCGCTACATTTATTCTAGATTCAATCTACAAGGATTACAGTATCCCCAACAGCACAACCTGATGGGGACCAAGTATACAAACCTATGTGATAGTGATGACATTCCACATCAAATCCCTTTTATTGATTCTTGCCACTTCAATAATATTAATAAGTGTAACAGGAAAACCTAGTTACAATGATAGACTGGAGAAATTTTGAGCTTTGCAGGGTAATGGACACAGATATATTAACTGCTTCTAGTGGAATGGATGTGAATTTTTCATGGAATTTCAATTCAGCCCTCAATTTTGGTAGTAGTTTTACCTTTTGCAGACTGAGCTCACCATAACTACTTTCAGGGTCAAGGCTTTTATGTTGATGTTTAGAGTGGTGAGTTTACAGTGGAGCAGAGACAATGGCATTGTGATGCTCTAAATCAGCACAGCAACATCTCCTGTCTCTGATGGTTATGAGACTTCAGTCACTGCCTGGGAGTTTGTCAGTTCATCTGTCTCTGACATGTTCCTGTCTTCTCAGTAGCATCACTGAAAACTTTAGTATGTTTTTATAGTCAGTCAGTCTTCTTTCAACTTCTGAATGTCTTGTTCCTTAAACAGTCTTATTCTATTTTTCTATTTCCTACTCCCATCATTTAACTGTAAAAGATGGGGCTGCTTAGGTGAGCCTGATCATGTTCCAGAGTATCTATGCAGAGATTCCTTTTCTTTGTTCTCATTGATTGCAAGAACTTTCCAAAGCACTGTGGGATGCATGAACTCAGCACTGTTCATTTGTGAAAAAGGATTGATAAAGAGCAGGCATGGAAGGAATCAGGGTCTAGTTCATGCTGGGTGTTGAAGAGGATGGCATTCAGACAGGATGGCAGGCAGAGTCGGGGAAGATGGAGGAGGCCTCTTTCAAGGAAAGTTCAAGGACTATCCCAGCACTTGGCAGGCCAGGACCAAGACAGGGTTACTTTGTTTTCAGATCTTGGCACATGGGATAGATGCCAGGGCAATGAAGGCATGCAGGTCTAAGCCCCTGCTTTGTCTTCCACTGTTGTAAGGCCTAAACCCCAATGTCAGACTCACCACACTGCCTAAAATCTTCTGAGCATTTAAGATCTAGAGAGTGTTGACCCTGCAGTAATGAAGACTGTAGAATATTTTCAAGCCTGTATTCAGTGAACCCTGACATTCTGCAGTTCAGTCACAATCTCAATTTGAAGGGGAGTGGTTAGATGAAAAGTGGGGGCCCAGCAGCCTCATGGAGAACTGAAAATGAGTAGTGTTCTCCTTTTGTCGTCCCCACAGAACCATGTGATCCATAGAAGTTATCAATTCAGTTTGAGTCAGAATGTTTAGTTGTGTCTCAAGTGTGAATCAGGGTACTGGAAAGGTGTCCAAGGCTGGCTCAATGATGGCTGCAGGAAGGAAAAGATACCTGAATGTAAAGACAAAGTCCCCAGTCCCTCCACTGTGGTTGGGGAATCTTTGCCTTGTATAAAGTACAAACTCCCAAGGTCTGAGCTGATGGATTCTTAACCAGATGAATGGGAAAATCGATATGTCTTCTCTTGGCCATATCTCATGACCTGTTAGAAATTGAGAGCACTATCCCACAGGTCACGCAGCTTCACAGCATCCTTCAGTGATTATCTCAGGAACACTGGAGAAAGATGAATGGGGAAAGCTCCTCAGATCCTTGACCTTGAGCAACTTGCAAAGGTGGTCCTTCAGACTTCTAGATCTTTTCTGTTCCAACCAAGTCAAAGGTGTGTTAGTGCAGCAAATGAAGTCACAAGGCCTCTCACGCAATCGGCTGCTTTTGGTATAGGTTACTGTGCAAACATTTTACCTCCCTTCAATCTCCCTTCCCTTCTCAGTTTTAATACCCATAGAGCCCTCATGTGTGGATTCCATCTGTTTGTTTCTGGTGGTCTGGTGTAGGAGGGTCCATCTGTATTTCTGTTGCTTTCATTGGTTGAATAAAGAGACTGCCTTGGCTTTTTGATAGGGCAGCCCTTAGGTGGGTGGAGTAGACAGAACAGAGTTCTGGGAAGAAAGGAAGTGTGAGGGATGCCATGCTTCTCCCGCCCTAATGGATGTAGGTTAGAATCTTCCCGGTAAGACCACTACCTCATGGTGACTTACAGACTATTAGAAATTGGTTAAAATAATATGTAAGAGTTAGCCAGTAAGAGGCTACAACTAATGGGCCAGGCAGAGTTTAAATGAATACAGTTTGTGTGTAATTATTTTGGATATAAGCTAGCCATGGCAAGACATAGTCCTCTGTGCTTATTACTACAGTGGACAATGGAATAGGTTTAGTAGACTCCATAGTCATTTGTGCCGTGCCACTTGTCCTTCGGCCTTGGTCTTATGTCCGTTCTTACGATATATGAAGGATCAACATTATTTGGATATTATTTTCCATATGAGGTCTTGAACACTAACATATTACATTGAATGTATATACAGTATGCAGGAAAAATCAAGGTGGGAAGGTAGGTAATCTGTGGCCAAGACACAAGATGGTTAATGGCTATGGCATTCCACATAGCTTTATTGGCTTTGCATACCTGTGGAGATGTTCTCCTTAAGTCTCACCAGGTAGTTTCCTTAGCCCACTGGTGCCAGAAGTGGTTTTCCTTCTTTGGGAGTCCCAGGACTGGACAGGCTGAGGAGTAAGCTGCTGGGTGAGAAGAGGAAAGTGTAGTAGGAGGCTGCTTGTTCGTTTCCCAGCCACCCAGACTCCTGAAATAGTCACACAGAAACTATATTATTTAAATCACTGGTTGGCCAGTCACTTAAGTGTATGACTAGCTAGCTCCTATATCTTTGGTTAACCCATTTCTATTATTTTATATTTTACCACGAGGCTTGTAGCCTTCCAGCAAGGTTCCAGCTGGCAGCTCCCATCTTTCCCCTCTGGTGGCTCCATGGCATCTCTTTGACTCCACCTTCTTTCTCCCAGCATTCAGTTTAAGTTTTCCCTGCCTATATCTACTTTGCCCTACCACAGGCCAAGGCAGTTTCTTTATTCATTAACCAGTAAAAGCAATGCATATACAGAAGGCCTTCGCACACAGGAAAGACATGCAGAATAGCACACCTTCCCATTGGGGCTTTACTCATGGGCAGTCTGCTTCCACCAAAGGCACATCGGTCCTTCCTGCCACTGTGTTATTCTACTCACAGCCTAGCACTAGATCTGCCCGATCTTCAAAAATGCTCAGACTCAGCACCCAGAGTAAACCCTTATGCCCCACAAACATATCTGCCCAATGGCAACAATATATTCCCAGAGTAGTAGCCATGATTTTTCATCCATCTAAAGATCTCATATTATCTCTGTGTTCTCTATCCTTCTGCAAGTCAGGAATTTTCCAACTGGAATTATACTGAGCAATATGTGTTGGAAAGCAGAGTGGTGTGCAGCAGGGACTTGGGATTTAGTGTATGCGGTATTGTAAGTGCAGGTTGTATATCGTTGTAACAAATCTAGCATTGTATATGGTATTTTCAAGTGGGGGGGATACATGAACTTCTAAGACTCAGGCCCTGTTGGCCCATATCCCCTACAAAAATTCTGTATCTGCCTGTGCTACAGTCGATTTCCTTAATTCTCAAGCCCTTTGATGTACTCCATGATAATCAGGTCACACTGAACCCACAATCACCCACATTCACTTCTGTCACCTCAAACACATTTCAAAAATACACAAGATCTTCACTTCACATTCACTCCAGGTGACAGCACCATAGTAGCATTCTCTCACTACAAACAGACACACACACAATCATCATTATCATCATCATCATCACCACTGTCCCATACATACTATATATCAGGCACTGCTGGACATGCTCTGTGTGTAGAAATTTTCTTCTATGATTTTTGCTGAACATATTTTTCATATTTTGGTAGGAAAGCTTCTTGTCATTTTTCTATTCCTAGAATTCATAACTTTAGCTTTAAAATTTCCAGTTTATCTAAAAATTCATGTTTCATCATACTAAAAATATTGTCACTGAATTTATAATTAAATTTCTATCGTCTTCTAGCCCTGTTTTCCAAGCATACTATGCTATCTTTTGAGGCTTTCCACTTTGCTTTTAGTTAAACTAATTTTTCATTTCTATGATGGTTTTATTCTCTAGTACTTAGGTCCTTCAATTAAGCTCTATTTTCATATCTTAAATTTTTTCCTGCTTTCATTGCACTTTGCATTTATTTTCTGAAATAATTCAGGAAATTATTTGCATTCCCAAATGATTTGTACCATAGTAAATTCATTGATGAATTTATCTGAACATATTCAACATAGTAAGCCATATATGTGTGTGAGGGGCTTTGGCTGTAGGGTGGGTTTTAAGACCTACTAGGTATCACTTCAGCATAGCTAGAACATTGCCTATCACACACACAGTTAGGTGTCAGGTCCTGATAAACTTCTAATTCTTTTACAGCCCTAGCTCTCCACACAGGGCTAAGGTGTAAGGGATAGCAATATAGTCCTACCCTTACTGTCAAACCATATATATAAACATGACTATTTTTCAGATCCTGCCAGGAATCCCCTCTTCTACAGCAAGGACACACTCAGAGCTAGGTGCTAGTTTCTACTAGGTACCCTTCCCCTAAGTCCAAAGATTATCCACAGGGCTAGGAAAAACCAGGTGAAGGGCTCCTACAGGCCTTCTTGTATGATTTTTTGCATATATATATTTCTGTATTTGTATGTTTGACTGTGTGAACCTGGTATTTTACTGTGGGGGATGAGGTATGTAGCAGATCCTAAAACCTAACCATATTTGTGTATATGGAGTTTGTTTGAGAGGGCTGAGATAAATGCCAGAACCTATCACTTGCCTTATATGAATATGGGGAGCTGTGTCTGGGGTGTTTGCCTGTAGGATTTAACCAGAAAAATATGACACCTATCTCTGGGCACAGGGCTTTATCTGCATGGCAGTGGATCTCTAGGAGGACATGCTACCTGGCTGTGTAGGAGGAATATTAGCTGTAGGGGAGGATGGCCCTAACAGAAGGTGACACCGAGTCCTGTTTGGAAGACTTTGGCCCCAAGGCTGTTGAAATTCTAACAGGACCTGCCACCTAGGTGCACTAGTGTGTGTGTGTGTGTGTGTGTGTGTGTGTGTGTGTGTGTGTGTGTGTACTTGTGGATGAGGGTTTATGTAAAAGTACTGAATAGCTACATGTAGTGGGGAGCTTTGTCTATAGTGAAGGCAATACCTTGAAGAACCGGTCACATTGTATGTACTTGGGAGTCTCTGGCTCTAGGCAAGGGTATACCTATCATGTCATGGGCTTAGATGTTCATATGTACATAGGTGTGTGTGTGTGTGTGTGTGTGTGTGTGTGTGTGTCTGTGGATGAGTACAGAAGGCTAGGCTACCAGTTATGTGCAAGGGGAACTTTGCCTGTAGTAGAGGAAATTTCTTGAGGACCAGTCAGTCACCCACCATTTATTTGGTTCTAGGGGAGGGTGTACTTAGCAGGATATTGTACTGAGAGAGAGAGAGAGAGAGAGAGAGAGAGAGAGAGAGAGAGAGAGAGAGAGAGAGAGCGCACATGTGTGTATGTGGAGACTATGCTGTGGGGAAGTTTGTACCTAGAAGGATTTGAAACATACATGTGTGTGATAAGCTCTATTTGTAGACAAGGGGATGCACAGTAGGGCCTGACACCATGCGTACCATGTGATAGTAGGTTTTGGCAGTAATCTGAAACCTAACCATGTATGTGCGTGTGGAGCTTTTGGCTGTAAGAGAAGAGATAAACAGCAGAACCCGACACTTGCTTGTATGAATATGGGGGTTATGATTTTAGGTGATAGTTTATGTAGCAGGATGTAACACCTAGTTGTGTGCTGTACGAGGGTCTCAGTGGTAGGGAAAAGTTATATCCTAGGAACTGATATGTAGACTGGTATGTTTCACTATAGGAAAAGAGTACCAAGCAGAGGACTAAAGTGTGTATGACACTTTCTATGTAGTAGAAATACCCAGCTGGTCTTGACACCCAATGATATGTGTGGGATTTGTCCGTAGGAGAGGGTATGCCTAGCAGGAGATGATGCATAGGTGTGTGTGTTCTGTCTTTTGTTTTGTTTCGTTTTTTCCATCTACTTTGGTCTACTTAGGGGACACAGCTATGGAAATGGTGATTTGGGGCAACATTATTTTATCTTAGTTTGTGTTTGGGCTATGGGAGATAGCATCAGGATTTGGGTGGTGGTTGTATTTTTCTGTATGAGTTTATAGGCCAGGACACTAGAATTGCAAAATGAGGCGTTAGACTGAACAGTTTTAATCCTAAACGGGGGTGCAGCGTCCTCCTAGATCCAGATCTGGTCTAGACTGGCAGCAAGCATGTATGGAGGCTGTGCAGAGCGGGTCCAGGGCAGCCTGGCAGCTGGAGCTGTGTGGAAGGCAGCCGGAGACTGAGGGAAGGTTCAGAAGGGTCGGAACACTCAACCGGAAACAGCTGCTGGAGGAGGTTGTTGGCAATTGGTGACATGTAGAGGAAGTGAGTGACTGGGCGGGATTAGGAAGTGACAAACCGGAAGGTGAGAGATCGCGAAACTGAGGCCCGGTGATTTGTGCACAGGAGTCAAAAACTGAAGTTCTAAGTACCCATTCCCTGTCGGGGTCCTGTACCTGCACCGTGCGGAATCGCGTGGTGCAGAGGACGCGGTGGGGTGTCGCGGGCACGGAAAAACTTCCCTGAGCTGCAGTCGCCAAGCCGGGCGGCCTGGGAAAGTCAGCACTGCAGCTGCAGAAACCGCTGCCCAACGGCTCTGGAACCTCCCAGGTCAGAGGAGCTGTGGCGCTGGGACACAGGAGGGAAGGGACCAGGGGTCCGAGCAGTTTAGCTGCTATTCATAAGGAAGTCGGGATCTGTTCAGCAGTGATGTATTCCCTTGTTGATAAATTTTAAATTATATGAACTGGACTAATCCTGATTTTTTTTCAAAGATCTTCTGGTTGCCAAAATATTCTTATAAAAATAGTGTAGTAGAATATTTGAATTTATCTGTTAATATTAGCAAACAATGTTCCCTTCCCTATGGTGTAAAGGACAAAGCTCTTGATATTTATATTCGTGCATGCTAACTGCCCTGTTATATCTTGGAGAGTTGGGGACATGACATTCCAAGAGAGCTCTTAGATATTAGTCATGAAAGGAATGTTTGCAGATTTTTTAATTGATATATCCGCAGGTATGGTTGTGAACATTAACATTTAAAAAGTAAACATTTTATCCACCATTAATTTTCCATCAGAGTCATATCACTATGTAATGCAAATACAGCATTCCGAAAAGTGTCTTTGCCAGACCTGGTGGCACAGGCCTTGAATACCAGAACTCCGGAGGCAGAGGCAGGCAAAGCTGAGTAAAGTTTGAGGCCAGCCTCATGTATATAGTGAGTTCCAGGTCTTCCATAGCTACATTGTAAGACCTTGACTCACAAAAAAAACCCAAACAAAAAATGGAAAAGTGTCATCTTGGCTGAGTTCTGAATGTTGCACCTAGAGCCTGGAAAGCACAGTATGCTGTTTGAGGGTGTCAGGTCGCACTACTTTCACAGTTAGAAAAGACATTATAGGCCAGGTGATGGTGGCACATACCTTTAATCTCAGCACTAGGGAGGAAGGGGCAGGTAGATCTCTGAGTTCAGTGCTAGCCTGGTCTACAGAGCAAGTTTCAGGACAGCAAGGACTACACAAAGAAACTCTGTCGTGGAAAAAAAACCAAAAGAGAAGGAAGGAGAGAAGGAAGAAGCATTATAGTATAGGATATTAGAATACATCTTTTGAATAATTATAGTCATTCATATATATCAGAAATTTTTTTGTAATAGTGTTTTGTATCCTTGTTTTAAGAAAAGTACTCTGTCCATGAAAGTATGACCAAATTGTTATTTTTTGGTTGTTGTGTTTGCTTTGTTTGAGACCCTGGCCAAAAACTCACCTGGTACACCAGACTGGACTGGAAATCATAAAGTTCCTCCCACCTCTGTCTCTGGAGGTGTGCATCAACACAGTCATTCAAACCCTTGTCTTTTTAGTTGTGGTCTGTTGACAGCCAGTGGTGAGACTGTGGGCTTCTCCCAGGGGGAGGGGCCATGCCTGGACCCTGCCCTGAGGGCTTTGTGCTGGCACAGGATGATGCAGAACTGCAGCAGTCTGCTTTCTGTGGGTGAGAACAGTTTGCCTGTAGCCTCCTTTGTTCCTCTGCAGCGTTTCTTGGCAAATTACTGTGCAAGTGTATGAGCTTTGTGTGAGTGAGTCTCACAGAGTAAAGTGAACTCCTCAGAGGAACAATAAAAACACTTCATGACATGTTCTCTTATTCCTGTGTGTCCCTGGGGAGGTGTGAAGCTTCCATCATTGGGTTTATGAAAAATTCAGAGCCTTTTTAGTGTATAATATCCTCATCCCAATAATTCAGCTTTGTTTCTACCCGAGATTTGGTTTGAATATAGCTGTGGTTGGAATTGGGATTCAAGTGATGCTAAGTGAAAATGCTTTCTAAATATTCTTAGTGTTCTGACATTACAGGACAATTCGGAAATCACTCTTAAAATCCTGTGTTCTGTTTCTCGTTATCTGCTGTGCACAGTACTGTGTTAGAAATCTAGGTGCATCCTGAACAATCTCTTTGTCACTTGCAGGGCTCACTGATCACGCAGACCTGCTCACCTGTGGAGAAGAGCAAAGAGCCCTGGAAGATGGAGCAGAAGGAGGCACTGGTTAAGGATCCAGGTATGGTGGATGGATTGGTAAAGGATTGGCAAGGTATTCAAGTGAATGTGGAAGTGGGACTAGAAATCAATGTTGCCACATTCTCTTTCACTAGAAATAATTCTGGAGACTTCCACTGAGAAAAATTTCCTTAGGATTTTCCTGTTGTAGGTATGAGAAGAGTTTCTGAGGAAGAATTGACACGGAGGTGAATAAAATTGTATTTGACGATCATGTGAGTGATGCTGTCCTTACTCCATTCACATCACTGATCTTGTCACATAACAATATTAATTGGTTTCATGTCTCTGATTGTAATGTATTACAAAATGATCAAAATTATGACCTCTAGGTTTATTCCTTTTTTTTCAGAATCTTGAAACTTTTGGTATTCTAGCACATTCTTTACCTTTTAGTGTTAATCTCTGTTCCTGAAAATGATGCCAACAGAATTTTGATAAGAATCAGGCAGTATATTTACAGACTGTTAAACTCCATCTGTGCTGTTTTCCCACGGATATCTGCCACTCTCTGTTGTCATGACAACAAGTGGTTTCCATTGCTGTAATTGTAATATACTGAAAGATCACCTCTAAGTTTGTTCCTCATAGTATTTTCCAGGTCTGTATTTTCAGAATTACTATCTGTAAAATATGCAAATAGGATTATAGTGGGAATTGCTTGGAGTCTTAGAGAAAACAGACCTTCTAGGTTGTCTCCTTGTGTTTGAAAAGAATGTGAGGCAATTTTCAAATGTGTGCCAGTTTTCAGATGTTGTATGTATTCTCCTGGTTTCTGTCTGCTGTTGATGTCTGCATTTTGGGTTTTGTGATATGCACTCATGTTGATCAAAGAACTTTGTATCCAATAAACCATTTTATCATTTGCTAATACTCCTTATTTTATATTTGCACGCATGTGTGTGTATTACAGACTTAATTGACTTTATTTTTCTCGTATAAAAAAAATCTATGTGGTAGTCACAGCTAGAGCAGGCTTCTGAACAGACTCTGCTGTGGGTTATCACAAGATGGTCAGTGACTTCTTGATAAGGAGACTTGATAAACACAGTCTCTTTCCAAAGGTCAGGGGTCAGATGGGTATAGGTGTTAGAGACAGTGTCAAAGGTGACCTTTGCAAAGTTGCTAGGGTGGCAGTGCAACTCCTGGCTGGTGTGTGGCATTCATCAATACTGACCATCATTTGTACCTTCTTGGGCCTACGAGCAGAGACTGCCAGTGCCTCTGGGGCAGGAATGGAAGCAGTAACACAGAGTGACAGCGCCCTGTCACTTTTTTATAGAACAGTGTAGGGCTTACCAACTCTGTTCCTCCAGTAGCCTCTTCATACAGGGACTTCCAGAAATACTGCAAATTTCATGATTTTATGTCCCCTTCCATCTGTGTCATCTTTTCACGATCTAGTTACCATCTCCTTCAGTTCCTTCAGTGAATCAAAGTTTTCATTGTAGAGGCCTTTTATCTGCTTGGTTAGTTCATTTAAGGAGTTTTATTTTTACTAATTATTATTTAGTATTCATTTTTAAAAATTTAGATTCATATATTGCCACGGAGAAGCTTAGAGAAGCTCTGCAGACTGTGGGGAATCAGGGCTCTGGTTCCAGGAAGGCACGAGTTAGGCAAGTGACAGACAGACCAACACACAAGAGAGTGGTTTGATTCTGCTGCAACTTTACTGAATTTTCATTTTCATTATATAGTTTTCAAACAAAGAACAATTCAGAGGGTCATATATCGTCAGTTGACAAAGTGAGAAAAGCTTCTTTTGGTGATTTTTAAGGAGAGTCTAACTTACAGATGTTAGGTATTAGATAAGGTATCTTTAGCAGAGGAATTCTTGTCTTTGATATCACTGATCTCAGATAAGATGGTTTCCTTTCATCTAGGAAGCTTTTCTTAGTTAACTGCTGTGGCTCCCTGTTTCTCACTTTGTCTCTAAAACATTTCTCACCCTACCTCTAAAAACAAGCCTAGCAAGTTTTTCTGCTTCCTGGCTGGCTCCTACCATAAATTCCCCAACCTTTGTTAAAACACTTATTAGGTTAAAATTTTTCCTCCTTGGTTAAACTAATTTTTAGGTTGGAATACTTAATCTTGTAAAGGAATCTTTTCCTAGTTTCTGTATTTCTAGAATGGAGATTTTCTAATAGCAACTGGATCTTAATCCATGCTTTTCCCAAATCGTCAGTTTTTACTTAGGGAGAGTTTCTGTTGCTGTAACCTATCTAAAATACTCCCCTTATTGATCTCTAAATGCTTACGACCAGAATTTGCACATGGGCTTGAAACGTTGGAGGCATCTTGAGTGCTGTATTAATATCAAAGTCAGAATTATCATTTTCAGGGACACCAAAGGGTCCTCTGGTAAAATTACGTGTTTGACCAGGTACAGTAAAAAGACTTTAACAGTAAACAGATAGTGGAGGGCAGTGGTGAGTTTATGACTTAAGCTTATTACCGCAGAACACCAGAGGCATAGCCTGGAAGCACGAACCTCCCCATTCCTGTGTGCTTTTGTGTCACACAGGCAACACACTGGGTGTGGTAATATATTTTATGTCTGCAAGTGTTGTGCTTGCATTTTTGACTGTACATACGTGTTCATCCTAGAATTGTAGTTATGGATAGATGGGTCACTGTGTAGGGTTTGGGAATGGAACCTCAGACTCTGGAAGAACAGCAGGTACTCATAACTATTGAGTCATCTCTCTAACCCCCTATTAAGTGTAATTATATGAGTAACAATATTAAAAAATATAAATTTTTACTATCTAGATAGTCCAAAATTTTGACTTTACACAGGCATTTAAAATTTTTTAATAACTTTTTCTTTCATTGTTATTATATGTTTGTGTGAGTTCTTAAACATAAAAATACAACCTACTCTGTTTTCAGGGATAAACATTTGGTATTGGATAATCATATGGTACACTGTTTTCTGGGGAAGACTATTTCTCCAGCTCTCCGAATTCCTTAGTGTTTGACTAGGATTGAGGCCTACTGAGCTTTCTCTTTCCAGGTTAGCATGTCTCCTGATGTTGTCCTTGTTTTGCATATGTTTAGGCAGCCTTGTTTGTAAGATTTCATGCATGTAGCTTCTCTGACATTTCTAGGAGACACAATCTCACAGCAAACATCTGTTCCTCAGGCTCTTACAATGTTCCTTCCCCTCCTTCTCAGTGATCCCTGAACCTGAGGAGCAGGTATTTTGTTGCTTATGGTGTCAGTAGGGACTGAGCATCAGAACTCAGCATTTTGACTGGTTGTTGTTTTCTGAAATAATCCCCATGTGTTCCAAGAAGAACTTACTATGGTGAGAGTTGAGGACAACATTTATCTGTGGTGATAAGGAAAATTTTTAGAATGCAGTTATAGATTATGCTGATTTAGTAAAATAGTGATTGTATGTTGTAGAAGGCCATTTGTTTGTTCCCAGCTGCCTAGACTTGAAATAACCAAACAGGAACTGTATTAATTAAATCACTGCTTAGCCTATTAGCTCTAGTGTCTAGCTCTTACATCTTAATTTAACCCATTCCTATTAATCTATGTATTGCCACGTGGTTGTAGCTTACGGTCAAGATTTAATCTGTGTATTGCCACGTGGCTGTAGCTTACGGTCAAGATTCCAGCTTGTCTGTTCCTGGCAGTGGCTACATGGGTTCTCTTTGACTCTGCTTTCTTTCTCTCAGCATTCAGGTTAGTTTTCCCAGCCTACCTCTATTCTCCTAAGCCACTTGTAAAAACAGCTTCTTTATTCATTAACCAATAAAAGCAACACATAGACAGAAGGACTTCCAACACTATTTCCCCTTTTCTGTTTAAATGAAAAGGAAGGTTTTAACTTTAACATAGTAAAATTACATATAACAAAATAGGTATCAACCAAGAATTACAGTTATAATAATAATATCTACTTTATCTTTTATCATAACTAAGGAAAACTATAACTATTATTCAGTTCCATCAAAGACTCCAGAAGGGTATAATATTACCTAAATAAACAGGAAGTACATTTAAGCAACTTCCAAAATTCTAGAATTGACAGAGACATCTCACTGCCCGGACAGTCACCCAAAGTTCTTGTGTATCATTGGGGCATCCATCTTCAGCCTACAGGCCCATAGTATCCAGCAGATTCTTCCATGAAGCAGGAAATTTGAAGATCTGTTTTGCCTTTTAATGGCAAAATCCATCAGTTGCTTCCTTTTGTGTCCTACAGAATGTCTTGCAGACTCTTTCATGAAGCGGGAACCCTGAAGGACCATCTCACCTTCTTTAAGCTACTTCAGCATTCATTTTTCTGTGGGTCCTGCAAGTCAAATCAAGCAGTCCAGGCAAGAGCAATTTCTTGCTCAAATGGCTAACAAACTCTATGGGGAGCCTCTTCGATGTGTATCATCCTCTTGAAGTAGATTGGTGCTTCCAGGAGCAGATGTGTCTCACTGGTATGAAAAGTCCTAAGTTCTTAAAACATTTTAAATGCCATATTCTGAAGGTCTCTAAAAGATTTGAAGAATACCTATCTAACTTAAATGTATCTCTCTATATCAAGAAAACCTAACTAATATGGCTTGACTAGTATAGATGATTATCTATTAATCTATATTTCTTAATTATGCATTACACTTCTAAATGAGCTGCACAAATACAACACCTTAATCAAGAGCAGAAATATATACATATAACAAAATTGACCTAAAATTTGTATCAATAATCCAAGATCCATATCAATGCATATCTCTATAGCATATCTCCCTTTGAATGTAAACTAACATTTATAAACAATAATTTCAGGAATTTGGGCATAGTTCTGGCCAAACTGCTTCCTACCTTTTGTTCGGTGAAGTAATTTTTGGGAGTGTTCATGGCGACCTTTTTGGGGTTCTTGGTCCATCAAACCACATTAGTCTGGAATTAATCCACAGGTTCTCATCTTCTTTGTAAACAAAACCAGAACCTCTTTCCCAAAATAACATATCTTTAGGCTCAAATTCTGAAGTCAAACACCTTTAAAATATAAATGGTTTAGCTTAGCAGCCCACACAATGAAATGTCTCTCTGTACTTAGCTACCTCACAGTCAAAAAAATTCAAAGAAAACACAATAGTATACATAATCCAAACGCTCTGTGTATATTTCATTTTTATGTGGCTTATTTTTCTTATTCGATTGCTTTTTCTACAAGTTTAATATTTATTTTATTATCTTTACTCCTTTAATCTATGACTGTTTATACTCTTTTATATAACATTTACTGTCTCTTTACTCTTTTTTTTATCTCCTAAGCCTACGTACATTTATCCAACACTGTGACCCATTTAAAGTCTTTTTTATCTGAATCTGTCTTTATTGTGTATCTGTAATTATTTTCTGACCAGAGGTGCCTTTCATTTTTAATACCAAGTGGGTGTGGCTAGGGACAACATGGCCGTGCCTGCTTGCTGTGCCGAGTCCAACATGGCAGAGACATGTTCACTGCCTCTGAGAGCCATGAACATTGCCCCATTTTGAGGCACACAACAGGTATATGTTGCCATTAAGCAAGTTGTAGCTCTCTGCTCACATACCCCATTTAAATGCTCCATAGCTGGACCTCCCAAAAGAGTCAGAGCTGTTTGTGCTGACAAACCAGGAAACTGCCTTTAAAAAAAGAAGTCACACAGTTTTTCCTGTACCTCCCTTAAAGCAGCCTTGGCACCCTCATTCACTGTGAGCCCATCTAGAAGAAAAAAAGTGTGGCTATCAAGAAACTGCTAAATTCTGTTCTGTTTTTGCCTAGAATTCCTTTTCAAGCTCTCTCAAGTTTTAAGTGGATTTAGTTGACCATGTTGGGTGCCAATTTGATGTAAGAGGCCGATTGTTAGTTCTAGCCTGCCCAGACTTGAAATAAACACATAGAAACTGTATTAATTAAATCACTGCTTGTCCTATTACCTCTGGCTTCTTATTGGCTAGCTCTTATATCTTAATTTAACTTATACCTATTAATCTGTGTATTGCCATGTGGCTGTGGCTTACTGGCAAGGTTCTAGCTCATCTGTTTCCAGTGTCGGCTACATGGCTTCTCCCTGACTCTGCCTTCTTTCTCCCAGCATTCAGTTTAGTTTTCTCTGCCTAGCTCTATTCTGCTAAGCCACTGGCCGAAATAGCTTCTTTATTCATTAACCTATGAAAGCAACACATATACAGACGAACTTCCCACACCAGTTGTAGGTTCTGCTCTAAGATCCTTGTCTTTACTCTCCTTATGTAAACTGGCTAGGTTTCTAATACCAGGCATGATTTCCCTTCTGTTGAGAGGGTCTAAAATCCAATTAGAAGCTGTTGGTTACCACCAAGGTACGTGTGCCACTCTTGCACCATTAGTACTATCATACAGTGTAGATCATTGTTGTGGTTCATAGGTGTCATAGGTGGATAGGACTGTTGCTTGGCTCCCTACTTTGGAAGTTTGCATGTTGCTTTCCGGTACCATGAAAGCTAATCCCCAGGAAGGTTTTAAGGTCATAACCATCTCTAGTCCTCTGGGATCTGTGTCTGAAGTGCATGGCTTCTGCAACAATAGAACTTATCTTCTGCCTCTAGGAAGCCAATGTGGGCAACAGCAATAGCCTACGTTTTGGGAGTCTCTTGGACAGCTGTTAAAAACAATTTCCAAGCAGGCTTCTTATGGCTTGGATGTGGGTGGTTTTGGTAGAAAATCTATGGCTCTTGTGATGAGCACCAAAAGCACAAAAGGATTTTTTTTATTTACAATGTAAATGTATCTGTATGCATATATTTTTGTTGGATGAATAATAGTATATTTTTTGTAATTTTTTAGACATTTTAACTGTCATTTTAACCTCCTTCTGTGTTTGTCTCTTCTCCATAATTAAATCCCTCACCCCTGTTTCCCCACTCCCTCCTTTAGACTATTTGTTCCATGTTATTCCCTTCTTTATTACTCCCTCACAGCCCACACTGGACTGTTTTTATTTTCCTTGTTTCTGCAGTTATTCCAGGTTGTATACTCACATTTGAAGTTTTGGAGCTAGGAACTGCCTAAGAGAGAGATCATGCAATGTCTGTCTTTCTTCATTTGTGTTACTGCTTTCAATATGGCCTTTTCTGCATCTATCCATTTACCTGCAAAGCTCATGATTTCGATTTTTGTTATCCCTGAACAATATTCCAAAGGTTATAATTACCATATTTACATTACCCATTTTTCAGCTGAAGGACATTTAGGTTGTCTCCCTTTTGTAGCTACTGTGAGTAGAGCAGCAGTGAAAATGGGGGAGCAGACATCTGCGGAGCAGCAAGTCAGGTCCTTTGAGCATGTGCCAAGGAGTGGTACAGCCGGGTCATGTGCTAGTTTAACTTTTTCACGATTCTCCATATTGGTTTCCAGAGTGGCTAGATTTATTTTGCCTGTTTGTTTTTAGGGTTTTTTTTTCTTATGGTTTTGTTTCTTAATGTTGTTGCTGGTTGGATTATATTGGGAGTAATTTTTTTTTCTTTTGTCTGAGAATTAGTGATGTGCTGAATGATTCCTTTCCAGTTCTCATATATTTATCTATTCTTCACATGGAAGTTATTTCCAATGTTCTCATGGATAACTCATTGGACTCTCCTGTGTATATTTTGCCTCTAATTTATTATCTGCAGTGCTGCTTTAGTGAAATGACCTATGTTAATTCATGATTGTCTTCAATCACATGCTCCATTAATTTTAAGATAGATTTTTTTTTTCTTTGAGTAACAATATGATTGCCAGTGATTTTCTCTTCAAGCTTTAAATGTCATTCCATGCACTCCTGGATTTGGGATCATTGTCTGAACACTTGGCCTTATTCTTTTGCTGGCATCTTTTCAAGTGATTTGACATGTTTCTTTAACAGCTTTCAGTATTGATTTTTGCACTTTCTTTTTGACCCCTTAATATGAAAGGTCAGCAAGCCATATATTCATTGTTCCTGAAAGAGAAACTCAACGAAGATAAACTGAAAGAAATGGCTGATTCTTCAATTCTCTCCCAGGTCAGTGCTCATGTCCCCCCTTTTTTCATAGATATGTTATAGTTTTGCACATTGTAATCCTTTAATTTTCTGCTTCTAATTATTTTTAACATTATGAAAATGATGTTGCAAATAAACAAAAATCACATGCTGAAATTAATCCAACTGTATAATAGTTGGATTATATTATAATAGTTTTATATAGTTAGAGTAGTTGTTGGGAACAGAAGCTCTGGAGCCTCACATGGGATTTTATAGTTTCAATATTCAATACATTTTGATATACTTATCTGCCATGAAAAAAACAGACCCAAAAAGTGAGACAGAATTAGAACTAGAAAAGTACTTAGCTTTACATCCTTTGCCATAATTGGTGTTCATTACCTGCATTCAGTTCTACCTCCAACCCGATATTTAACCTTCCTTGTTCTCTTTTCTCCATATTCTGCTGTGCCCATATGTATGTTGTTTCCATAATCATATAGTGATGGTAGATTCTTCATAAGGGAAGACACAGTATTCTCTTTCTGATACTGTATGATCTCTCTTAAAATTATACATTTTGATTTCATCCATTTTCCTGCAAATTTCTTACACTTTTCTCTTCAGCTGACTAGTATTCCATTTTATATGTATATCATTTTCATTGTGCATTCATTGGGAATAGACAATTAGGTTGATTATAATTCTTTGCTGTGTGAATACAGCAGCATTAACCACAGGGTATAAATATCTCTATAGTGGGGTGTGGTGTTTTCTGAGTATATACCCAGGAGTGAAAGAGGTGGGTCTTACTTTAGTTCTGTCTTTAATTTTCTAGTAATTTTCAGACTGATTTTCATTTGAGTGTATTAATTTGCCTAAAAGTGTCATGCTCTGTGAAGTGGAATGACCTAGTTTTGGTATAAATTGACCTCCACAAGGATCCTTTGATTGAGTCTGGATTATAAACTCAGTGCCTATTGCTTAAAGAGTCATCCTGATCAGATGCCTTATTTTCTAACCTAGGTGGATCTGTTAGAAACTCCCCTTTTATGGCTGAGAAAGTGCCAAACCTCATATTCCACTTTCCCCATGAATCCAGGGCCCTGACCACTCTTCCTCAAGAGAACCCTGAACTTCTGCTGCCTGGGGCTCCTCCATCTCACATTTCCTCCAAGTCTGGTTTCTGTTGCTAACCTTACCCCTTCCCTTCCCTTGTAAGAGGCACCACTAACTGCATAGCCATGGGGTGCTGAAGTGGAAGCACCCCAAAGCCTACAACCTTTTATGGTTAATGTTCCCTTTTCTACCACCTACCTTTGTAATTGAGAACAACAAAACCCTTCTTTCTCTGAGGACCCCCAAGGGCCTCACCGCTCTTATAAGTACAATCTTTACTACCTACAAACCCACCCGGGAATATTGCCAAAAGCTCTTGTAGGTCCCTTTTATTTCAGAGGAGGCAGGTTGGATCCAGGTTGAGGCTCACAAATATGTTCTGGAACAGGATGGATTACCTAATGCCAACATTACTGAGATTGAACTTAAGTCTGTTGGAAACTTCAATATATATCCTCTCAAAGCTCAGGAAAGGTATAGAGAATGAATGAAAGCTTAAAAGACATTCTTCCCAAATTAATTGTGGAGACAGGTGATATCTGGGTAAGTCTTCTCCCATTTTGCTCTCTTAAGTGCTCGATGTACCCCTTATGTACTCCCTTTGAGATTGTTTGGAAGGCCTCCCCGATTATTCCAAAGCTAGAATCAGAACACCTAGAAAGAGTCACTGATCCAGAACTTCTTAAATCCTTGCAGGCAGTTCTGCCCAACATCTTTGAGACTGTCAAAGAGGACCAACTACCCTACCAGGAGAGACACCCACCAGATGAGCCAGAGATACAACCTGTTGACTGGGTTTGGGTCAAGAAATGCATGGCCCAGCAGCTAGGAGGAAAGTGTACTGGACTGTTCGAGGTGATCTTGGCTACACTGACTGCTGTTAAAGTAGCTGACAAGCCTCACTGGACTCAGCAGAATCATCTAAAGCTGTCAAAATCTGAGCATGTGCCCAAGGAATGGGTGGTAAGGCCATTGGGACCTACCAAGGTACAATTAACAGGGCAGGGAAAAGACCCATAATAATGCTTGTCTTTTTCTTCCTGATATTTTCCACTTAGGGGCTTATATGCCCACCTATTATGACAGGAGTCTCATCCAGATATCTGATGCAAAGATTTTAGACATTGCCACCACACTATACCTCACTCCTTCTCTAACTATAAATTCCTGTGACCTAGTGTAATATTATGCACACACCACAGGGTTGCAATGCTTGGCTAATTGTGAAAAATTAAAAAGAGGTGTGGTAGTTTGCCTTGCCCTCAGATAGAACACCCCCTTGTGAGGTGGAGGGCGAATGGCATTATGGGGGATGGGAATGTGAGATATTAGCCAATATGACAATTAACGCTTATGAGACATTTAACCCTTGGTTAAACCCAAAGATTAAGACTATTGGCTGCACATCGTTAGTTTCAGGAAAAAGTATCTTTACTGTTATCGTTGACCAAAGATGGGAGGCAAAACATGGGGCCTTTGGGTTTATGTTTTAGGACTGGACTTTGACACTGAGAGTTTACTGTCCAATGGTCTCAGTCCAAGCAACCAAAATTTTCAGTGAGCACCAATAAGATTATCAGCCCAATAACCCATCTTGGGCACCCTCACTCAAGAGAGGACTGGCCATCTCCCACTATACCAACCTACCTGTTAAGACATTTCCTAAAGAAAGCTACATCTTGAAATTCTTGACAGTACCTTCAAGTTCCTAAGTGGAACTAACTCTAGTGCTACTGCTGACTGATGGCTTTGCATTAAGCCTTGGCCCCCATACTATGTAGGCATAGCTACCCTTTCTTCTCAGGGAAACCAGCCTTCTGATAGCAGAAAACTCATTGTGGATGAGCTGAAATCCCAACAATGCCCATGGGGGCCAAACGGAAAGGTACCTGTTTTCACTCAGAATATTATAGCCTCAACAACTCACCATAAGAGAGATTATGTAATTCAAGCATTCCAGTTTCTAGTTCAGATGCAGGACATAGGCTTAACTTTGTGGTTCCTCCCCACGGATGCTGGTTTGCATGTACGACAGGGTTGAAGCCATGCATCAACCTGGCTTCTATCACAGACCTGTGAATCCTTGTGAACTTACTGCCCCAGGTCTACTACTTCTCAGGAGGAGGTGGAGGTTGAAAATATATCTATCCCAGAGGGAGATACCCAAGAGCCTTCTGAGCAGTTCTCATCCCAGCCTTACTCAGGGATGGGATAGCTGGGTCGACAGACTTTAAAACTGCAGCTCTCATAATGGAAAACCAAAATTATAGGGAGACTGATAGCAGGAGACATGTTCAAACTGGTATTTCTCCAAAATAGGACGGGCCTGAATTTACTATGCCTCCAGCAGGGAGGCTTATATATGACTTTAGGGAAACAATGTTATTTATGTGCTAATCATTTGGGAGTAATCAGATACAAAGAAAAGATGGGGAAGAAATAAAACAGGTTTTCTAACTAATTTCAGTCACATGCCTCATGATCCCCATGGCTAACAACCCTGATTATAGCAGTTGTGTGTCTCTGCTTTTACTGTTACTGCTGGCTCTAACCTTTGGCCCCTGTATTCTCAACTGTCTTGCCAGGTTCAAGAGACAGGGAAGAATATTGTTAAAATTAATGGTTCTTAAAGCCCAGTATGAAGCTTTAAGACAAGATTCAAGGGTTTGAATACATGAAGGAGAATGATGTGAACTAGGAGAAAAATGTTTTCCCTAAAAGGAAATCAACCCCAATCTTTACCTAGGTTCAGTGTGTTGTCAAGAAGATGCTAGCACAGGAAAGAGATAGCATCCAAAGTCCTTCAAACTGGCTCACACAGGAAGCAGATTACATTTGAAGTTGTAATCTGGGTCACAGCTGGAGCCATGTCTGTTGTTTCAAGGTTTTAAACAGTTTTGTGACATAGCTCAAGCTAACTGCTTTTCCTTGGCCTTTGTGATCTGCCCCCTTGCTCTTGCTTGCTCAGAAACAAAATTTACATAAAAGACAGATGTTCTCTGCAGATGGAGTGCATTTCTCTCCAGAGTAGAAGTGCCACATTCCTTCAGGTAGTAACCCCTTGAGGCTGTACCATCTAGAGGTCATTCTGTCATTGGGTTTGGGCTTTGGTTCATTACACTTTCTCTGTTCATCCTCTCTAACATTTATTGTGAGATTGATTAGTTGATGACAGCCATTCTGCCTGGGGTGAAGCAGTATTTCAAAGTAGTTTTTATTTACTTTTCTCTACTGACAGTTTAGCAGTGTCTATTCCATTCGTTTCCCCACTTGTTGACTGGCAGTTTTATATGTGTGGTTTTTAATTTTTGTAATTTTTGGTAAAATCTATATAGGAGCCCCTATTCAGAGTGTTGCTGGTACAGATTCTCTCCCATTCTGCTGATTGTTTTCATTGATAAACAGAAACTCATTATTAGTTCCTGTGTTGCTGCTGTTCTTTCTGTTCCCCTCCCAGTATACTATTTGTATTCACTGTGTTCTAGGTTTCTGTGTGTCGGGTTTTGTCTTTCTTTTTGTTGTTGTTGTTGTTGTTCTTTTAAGATTTATTATGTACAGTGTTCTGCCTGCATGTGTCCCTGCAGGCCAGAAGAAGACACTAGATCTCATTACAGATGGTTATGAGCCACCATGTCGTTGCTTGTATCTTTTGCCTCCTTTGCCACATGTTAAGTGGGCATGAATTAATGATTTTCTTTCTGGGTTCTCTATCCCATTCTGTTACTCTCCTGTCTATGTTTATTTCCGTATCAGATTCTCTTTATGACTACAGCTATACAATACCATACCTCTTGTAGTACTTATCTCCATTCTGCTCTCCCCAGATTTTGGGGGGGGGGAGAGCAAATACTCCACATACACTAATGACCTGTAATTTTGAAAATATTTCCACTTTGACACATGACCAAAATATGTTAATGCCCAGCTGCTATAGAGAACGAACTGTATCCTTATATATTGCTGTGTCAGGGCTTATATGCCATGCGGGCTCTATTTGTGGTATCCGTCTCATTTCCTTGAATCATGGTTATAAAAATGCATATTGAAACACATGGATGAGTTGAAACAACCATTTAGAAATGTGTGGAATTAAGAGAGACATATCTTGGTTTTTAATACTAAATAGTACCTGGTTTCTAATACTAAATATTTAAGCACACTATAGAGTCCAGACCATGGCAAGTGTATGTGGCTTGATCTTGCCATGAAATTCATGTTTTTGTGTATAGATTCAGATTGTAGTCTACATTATTTCTCTTTCATGTTAAATATCACAACAGTCATGATGTGTCCATGTGTTTGTTGGCACATGTTATCTGTTTCTCTCCAGAGAATTGATGCTCATCTGGTTAGGATACTTAGTGGTAACTTCCCCAAGTAGATCAGTATTTTTTTATTTGTCTTTTTCCCCCCAAAGAGGATCCAAATATGCAGCCCTTTCTTTATGACTGGGATTCATTGTAACATTATGTGGAATGCATCAGGAATAATGTCTTGAGGACATTGACTGATGCGCATCAGCCATCATATTTGATGCAGAAAGAACATTCCTTACATCTGCTTTGCTTTAGTCAGTCCCCTTGAGAATCATGGCTGCCCTCCTCCAACCTGAAGCTGCAGTGTTTTAAAATGGAGATTTTGGAAATGGCCTCTGCTTTTGTTTTTTGGGTTTTTTTTTTCTTTCCTTCCTTCCTTTTTCTCCCCTCCCCCAAACAGGGTTTCTCTGTGTAGCAGCTCTGTCTGTTCTGGAACTCGCTTCATAGATCAGGCTGTCCTTGAACTCACAGTGATCCACCTGCCTCCCTCCCAAGTGCTGGGATTAAAGGGAATGGGCTCTGACCTTCATGTTTGCATTTCTGTTGCTCACTCATAGCTCAGCTATAATATGTCACCACATCTTTCAGAGAAATGGAGAAATCATAAACACTACTAACCTAAAATGCTGTTAGACAATACAGCGTAGCTACTAAAGAGAATACATTGAAAATGACAAAATTCAGCCCCATTATTGCAGATTTTCTCTTGAGCCATTTTTTGAGCTATATTGTATTTACAAAACTCTTAAAACATGACTATAATTCTCAGAGAATTTAATATATATATTTACTGACAGGAAATCTATGTCACTTCAGAATGCATCCAGTTACTGACTGCACTTATGTGTACATGCTGACATGTAACTTAAACATTATTTGGTGTGTTTTTGGATTTCCATCAAGTTTTTGTAACTATTTGCATGTGAAATCCTCAAAACTTCTGAAATTGTTATTTGTCTAAGTCAACTTCTATATTTTTTTTATAAAATTTTGGATTATATCAGATGTGGTTGATGCTGATTTTTCTATCTACTTAGTTATGACCCAATATTCTCATAAAATTAATTCTATATACGATTTGACTTTATATGTTCATGTTAAATGTTACAGTATACAGTGTTGTATTCATTTTTACTGCAGAAACAAAACAAACAGACTATCGAGTTAATCATGAATTTTGCCTTCCATATGTACCCGTTTGTTCTTTAATGGTGTGGCATTGGACCTAGAGCCCAAACATATCAACTGAGCATGTTACAATGGAATCATGTTAGGCCCAAGAACAGACAGGATGATTCAAATGTCAATATTTTAGCATAAAATTTAGGCACAACATTTCAAAGCACATTTCCTCCTGTTAAATTTTCCTCCTAAGACATGTCCGCTATGATCCCGTGCAACATACAAGATAGATAACCACGTCCAGACCTTGAATGCGTGTTGTTTCGTGTATATTGCTTGTGAGACATTTGCGTCATCCTGTTTTTACAAAGTTAGAAAACCTTGGATAGAGGATGACTATATTAGAAATCATCTTTGAGTAATTGTTTCTACTTATCTAATCCCCTAATTTCCTCAAATCTCCTTCTGTCTCGGAGAGCACTCTGTCTGGTAGAAACACAAACTGTACTTTGTATTTCAGGGTCTGTTGACATTCAAGGATGTGACTGTGGACTTCTCCCAGGAGGAGTGGGAATGTCTGAACTCTGCTCAGAGGACTTTGTACATTGATGTGATGTTGGAGAATTACAGCAACCTGCTCTCCGTGGGTGAGAACAAGAACATTTTCTTGGTGTTTTTTTCCCTCTCTTCTCCATTTTATAGGTGTGATGCACCCTTCATTTCGTTTCCATAATACATTCAGAAACTCAGTAGCATATAATATTTCCAGTTACATCTTAAAGCTCGATGTCTGTCATTGCTCTTAATATTGTTTTTATTTGTCAGAAAAATTCAAGATATTCAAACTGAAAATTTTCCTTAAATATGCTGAAGATTCTGACAGGAAATAGCAATTGGGAAACCATTCCTATATTCCTCTACTATGTGTTCTCTTTATTTACTGAGCATTGTACTGTATTAGACATGTGCATTATTTCTAAAAATTATAGCATGGATCATGGATGGCCTCACAGAACACACAGATTATTATATGCTAGGTGGGCGTGGTCACCTGTCCACAGCAAATGAGATTGTCTTGACAGGTGGAGAGCAAAGAGTAGCGACAACTAGGGCGGGTTAGTGAATGAGCATGACAACAATGATAGCTTCCAATAAAAGACTAAGAAAGAGGTGAAAATGCTTTTGCAATCTTCAGTTTCTCTTGAAAGGATTCCTGATAATTGAACCTCGTATATATAGTGTCCTGGCCCAGGGAGGCATTCTACATATTGTAATTGTTAGAAGATGTGTCTTATTACACCTGAATTATGGTTATTACTTAATGCTAATATAAAATGTAATTTTATTTGACTATGCTGGTATCAGATTGGAATAATCTTACAACGTTCTAAGTCTAATGTGAGTTCATGAATTAGGATTATTCAGTAATTGCCTTCCTTGCATGTATATCAGTGGTGGCTAAAAGTAAGCCCTGACTTCCCATGATAGCCCTGCTTCAAATGAACTAGAGCAGTGAGTGGTTCTCAACCTTGGTAACATTACAGCCTTTTCATAGTGTTCTTCATGTTTTGTTGACTCCCAACCATAAGAGTGTTTTTGTTGCTAATGTTTGACTATAACTTTGTTACTAAGTGATGCCTCAGTTTCTAAGACTATTAGAAAAAAAAGTATTTTCAGACAGTCATGACCCACAGGTTTAGAACAGCGGATTTAGAGCCTCTGATGTAATACTTGCTTTGCATCCATTACTTTTTTAAAGAATCTAAATTTGGCATGAAAATATAGAATCTGTGATGCTTTTCAATAGGCCTTTAATTTTCAAAGGAATTGGGTATTCTGACGTACAATTTTCATTGATGTACATTAGTAAGTAAACACTGTGAATCTGGAATTGGATTAAACTCTGCTTCATCAATTTATGAGAAAAATATTTTAAAATAGGGACATATATTCTAAATATACTTAGGCAATTACCTCCAATCTAATTACTGATTCCTCAGTTGTCCGCTTCAACTTCCTTAAAGACTATTATTCTGTGCTTGTGAGCATCCATAAATAACAGTGATGAAAAAAGTTGACTACTGGGAGCTCTATTCTAAATAGTTGCTGGTTGGCTTATCTTAAGAGAAAACTTAGGGAGACAGTCATTTATCAAATGTATAATCTTGGAACAAGCACTATTAATCTGAATTATATTCATTTTCAGAGAACTGTTGCATATGTGATACTGTCCATCACCATGTGAATAATGAAAAGGATTCTTGTCAGTGTAATGAACTTGATAAAGTGCTTCATGACCCCTCCTCATGTGCAGTTTATAGAACAAGTGAAACTACAGAAAACTCTAATAACTGCAGATGCAGTAATCACAGGGATGACTCTGTTGACTCATCAAACCTAGATAGACATGAAAGCATGCACACTGGAGAAGAACCTTACAAATCTAAAGACTGTGAGAAATCCTTAAATTTGTTTTCCAACATTAATAAAGTTCAGAGACTCTACACTGCAAAGAACAAGAACAGGCAGGAAGAATATGATGAGCATTTTAGCTCTACATACAATGGTTTGCAACAAAAATTCTGCATTGGAGAGAAACCACACCAGTGTGGGAAATGTGGGAAATCCTTCAGTACTGCCTTAAGCCTCACTGTACATCAGAGAATTCATACTGGAGAGAAGCCTTACAAATGTCAGGAATGTAACAAATCCTTTACTGTGAAGTCAACTCTTACAAAGCATCAAAGAATTCATACTGGAAAGAAACCCTACAAGTGCAACATTTGTGACAAATCCTTTACCCAGTGCTCAAGTCTGAAAACACATCAAAGACTCCATACTGGAGAGAAGCCTTACAAATGCAGAGAATGTGGAAAGTCCTTTCATCAGTCCTCAGCACTCAAAAGCCATCAGAACATGCATACAGGAGAGAAGCCTTACAAATGTAAGAAATGTGACAAATCCTTTGCCCACTATTCTAACTTTAGGAGACATCAGAAAATCCATACCACTGAGAAACATTATAGGTGTCAAGAATGTGGCAGAGTCTTCCATTGGCTTTCACACTTAAGGAGACATTACAGACTCCATACTGGAGAGAAGCCTTACAAATGCAATGATTGTGACAGTTCCTTTACCCACTATTCATCATTTAGAAGACATCAGAAAACTCATTCTTTAGAGGAATTGTACGAATGCAAAGAATGTGGTAAGTCCTTTCTTGACTTATCACATCTTAAAAGGCATCATAGAATCCATACTGGTGAGAAGCCTTACAAATGTGAGGTCTGTGACAAATCCTTTACCTTGAACTCAACTCTTAGAAGACATCATAAAATTCATACGGGGGAGAAACCTTACAAATGTGAGGTATGTGACAAATCCTTTAGTGTGATATCAAATCTCAGAAGTCATCAGAAAATTCATACCGGAGAGAAACTTTACAAATGTAGGCAATGCAGCAAATCCTTTAGCCAGGACTCATATCTTAGAATACATCAGAGAATTCATACTGGAGAGAGACCTTACAGATGCAGAGAATGTGGAAAATCATTTCATCAGTTGTCAGCACTTAAACGCCATCAAAAACTGCATACTGGAGAGAAACCTTACAAATGTACAGAATGTGGCAAATCCTTTACCCAGGACTCACATCTTAGAACACATCAGAGAGTCCATACTGGAGAGAGACCTTACAGATGTACGGAATGCGACAAATCTTTTACTGAGTGCTCAACTCTTAGGCAACATCAGAAAATTCATACTGGAGAGAAACCTTACATATGTATGGAATGTGGCAAATCCTTTTCCCGTAACTCACATCTTAGAATACACCAGAAAATTCATACTTGAGACCTTACAAATGCAAAAAATGTTTCATGTCCTTTATCCAGATTTTGAGATTTAGAAAACAGTAGAAATTTCCAACTGGAGAGAAAAATACCATTGCAACTAATGTGACATAGCCTTATCTGGAATTCTCTGCTTAGAAATCACAATAATAGAAGCATAAAGATATGAAACTTGTGAATGTCTTTAATCAAGGTCTAAATCTTAACAAGTTTCACAGGGCTTATATGAAAATAAAATTCTACAGCAAAAGTTTTGTTTTTTTTTTATATGGTTGCATTGTATGTATTTCTGTGTACTACATGTATACCTGGTGCTTGGAGCATCCAGAAGAGGTAATCAGATCCCTTAAGCCTGGATTATCAGAAAATTCTGACCTGTTATATGTGTTTAGAATTGAACCCCAGTCTTCTGGAAGTGTAGTCAGTCCTCCTAACCACTAAGCCATATCTCTAGCCCTTCAGAAAAGCTGTGATAAAAATACTGTGTTCAACATCTAAACATTCATAATAATGATGATGTGGTGGTGCAAACCTTTAATTCCAGCACTTGGAAGGCAAAGCCAGGAAGATCTCTGTGAGTCAGAAGACGTCCTAGTCTACTTACTCAGTTTTCAGGCTGTCTGCTTCAACCTTAGGGGGATGTTGCCATGGTGATCTTTATGTGGTTCATAGGTATCACAGATGGATAGGACTGTTGCTTCCCTCCTCTGGGAGCGTACATGGTGCTTCTGGTAGCATAAAAGATGTTGGTCAGGGAGGAGTTCATTTATTTTGAGACATGGACTCTCAGTGTGTTCCCAAATGTCCTATACTCATTGTGTAGACAAGGGTAGCACAGAACTCAGAGATTCCCCCTTGCTTCTGAGTGCTTGGTTTAAGGCTACATGACCTCGCCTAACTATATATGACTTTTTCTTTTCATGGCTTGTAAATTACCCAAGGTAACTTCGCCACCTAACTGACAGTTGTGAATAATCAAGTGGATCTCATTTCTACTGATATTAAAGATTTATATCCCACTTAATTGGAAACTCTAATTGAAATATATGTTTCCAGGTGCTTACAACAAACCAAATAACAAAACATAAAGTAAATAATGTAAACAAAACTACAAGTCGAAATGAGACCGAACAAGTGATAAAATGCCCCCTTAAGACAACTCCAGGACTAGATCGACAGGGTTCTATCAAAACTCAAATAAACACAGCAAAGCTACTTAAAATACTTCTTGGAATAATAAAGGCAGATTTCCTGAATCTTGATACAACCAAAAAGAAATTATGAACTGATGAAGTCAAGAAGAAATATTACCAGCTATTTCTTCCCCCCACACTATACACACACTGCCCACTCTCACCTCCTACTCCTACGTCTGTTATCCTGGTCCACAATTGTAAAAAAATCTATTGTGTTCATCTCTATTCATTTTGCTTGGGACCCACTGAGATTAACCAGGGCCATCGGTGAGACTATGAGTTTGGAGCTCTGTGTTGGAGCCTGGAAGGCTCAGCAGAGTATTACAATGAAAGACAGTGATTCTCCTCCTACAATCCATTCAAGGACCATATTTGAGACATAAAGAGTGGGCCCTGTGAGCCTTTCCCTTCCCTAGACTGTGGTCTAATACGATGTCAATGCAGGTAAGTACTGCTGCTGTTAATTACAGATTATAACAGCTGTATGGAGTCTAGAGCATGGTATGTCTTTGCCCTTCCTCCTCTTTCCTTTCTTATTCCCTTTCCTCCTCCTTTTTCTCAGTGTTCCCAGAGCCTTAGCTAGGAAGATATAACTGACATTTTTAGGCTTGGGAACACAACCTTACTTATTTTCTGCTTCCACCTGGGAGTGGGTGGGGTAGTGTGCGGAGCATGCTGGGGGGGGGGGTCCTAAGTTTTATCTCAAAGCACCTTTAGCCTGATTCCTGATTCCCAGAAGACTAACTTGTTCCCGAGTGAGTAATGACAAGACCACCGTCTAGTCCTGAAAGCTGTACAACGCGGGATGAACTCAGCCCTGAGCTGTTAGCAATGGGCTGACAATTGACTTCTTGACACACCTATTTTCAAAATCCAACTTCGTGAAATGTGTCTCCCCATGACCCATTTACAGTATTTTGTCTGTGTTGGGGATGGGGCTCTGGCACCTGAATTTAGCCAGTTATCATTTGTGTAAGTATGTAGCCCAGGAGGCTGGTACTCAAGTCGAGGCCAGTCAGCCGGTCTTTCATATGAAGGGTTCAGAACTCACTGTGGGGTCAGATACCGGGGTGCAGCGTCCTCCTAGATCCAGTTCTGGTCTAGGCTGGCAGCAAGCATGTTGGGAGGCTGTGCAGGGCGGGTCCAGGACAGCCTGACAGCTGGAGCTGGGTGGAAGGCAGCCTGGACTAGGAGGGACAAGTCCTCGATGGGGCGGGGACACACAACCGGAAACAGCGGATAGAGGACGTTGTTGGCCATTGGTGAGGTGTAGAGGAAGTGCGTAAGTCGGAGGGGTTAGAATAGTAACGTAAAGAAAGCTGGGAAGTCGG
>JAQHUG010000709.1:16189-28398 GCA_028555095.1 Dicrostonyx torquatus | reverse complement strand
TAGTCATTGGGAGCAGAATCTCTGCAGCCTCACACGAGAATTTATGTTTTCACTCTCGAATATATTTTTATGAACTTATCCAACACACACACACAAAAAGATAAAATCCAGTGACAGAATTAGAACTAGAAAAGTAATTACATTTATATCCTTTTTCAAAACTGGTATTTCTTACCTACATTCAGTCCTTTCTCAACCCCTAATTTATAACCTTTCATACTGTCTTTTTTCCATGTTCTACTTTGTCCACATGTACATGGTTTCCATAAATACCTGTTATTGGCTAGATACTGCATATGAGGGAAAGCGTGACTTCTTCCTTTATGTCACTCTATGACTTCACTATTACACTTTCTAAGTCCAACCATTTTCCTGCAGATTTTCATTCCATTTTCTCTTCTCCTGAATAGTATTCCATTTTATATATACCACTTTCATTATCCATTCATCTACTGATAGACAATTAGAATGATTCCAGTACTTTCCTAAGGTGAAGAAAGCAGCAGCAAACACGGGGTGTAAATAGATTTTTCGTGGGGTGTAGACATCTGGATATATGCCCAGAACTGAAATAGCTGACTATACATTAATTCTATCTCTAATTTTTTAAATACTCTTCAACTGATTTATTTCCACAGTGACTGTATTAATAAGTATCACAACCCTCACACATCCACACACCAACAGTCAGTGAAGCTTCCTTACTCTCGACATCCTCTCTAATGTTTGTTGTCAGATTGGTTGATGACAGCCATCCTGCCTCACTTAAGGCAGTATTTCAATGTAGTTTTAGTTTGCATTTCCATAATGGCATTTTAATAATTTCCCCCTTTTTTGTAATATTTTTTGGCCATTTGTCCTTCTGTCTTTGAAAGGTTTCCATTCAGTTAATTTTCCCATTTGTTGATTTGTATTTTTATTTCCTTGGTATTTAATTTCTTTAATTCTTGGTAAATTCTAGGTATGAACTACTATCCAAAGTGCCACTGATACAGATCCTTTTTCCCCCATTCTGTGGGGTGTCTGTGTGCTCTGCTGACTGTTTCCATACAGAAACTTCTTATATTCATGTAGCCCATCTCTTAGTACTTGGGTCAGTTCCCGTGCTAATGATGTTCTTTCTAAGCAATAAGTCCTTGCCCATCCCAGTATCTTCATGAGTATTCCCTGTTCCTATATTTCTATTTTCTGGTTTAATTAAGGTTTTTGATTCATTTTGAGTGGACTTTTATCCACAATGAAAAGTAAGAATCTAATTTCATTCTCCTATTGGATCCAGCTTTGCCAGCACCATTTGTTATAAAAGCCACAATTTTATAATCTCTTTTTGCTTCCTTTGTTAAATATTAAGTATTAGCTTTCTGGTTTTCTTTCTGGGACCTCTATCTTATTCTGTTATTCTTTTATCTATTTTTATGACCATACTAGGCGGTCTTTATGATTGTAGCTATACAATATAGTTCCATAATTCCACATATCTTCTACCATTTATTGTAATTCTACCCTACCACCATTTTTTTTTATTTTTTTGAGGGAAAATTTTCCACATTGACTTGTGACCTGTAACTTTGAAAATATTTCCACTGTGACACATGAACTAAAAATATATGTTGGTGCCCTATTGCTATAGTGAATAGACTGTGTAGGAGGAGGCCTAACTAAGCAGGGATAACTAAACTGAAGGCTGGGAGAAAGAATGGGCAGAGTAAAGGAGAAGCCATGTAGCCCTGCCGGAGACTTGCTGGAACTTTAGCTGGTAAGCCACAGCCATGTGGCGATACACAGATTACTAGAAATGGATTAAATTAAGATACAAGTGTTAGCCAATAAGAAGCTAGAGCTAGTGGACCAAGCATTGATTTAAATAATATGGTTTCTGTGTGATTATTTCAGGGCTGAGCAGCTGGAAACCAATAAGTGGCTCATCCTTACAACAATACTGTATTCACATATATTATTCTGTCATGGCTTATGTGCCATGTAGGCTATACTTGTGGGATCTGTTCCATTTCCTTGAATCATGGTTATAAAAACACATATTGAAACATGGGCTAGTTTCCACAACATCTTAAAATGATACAATTAAAGAGAATTATATCTTGTTTCTTTTTTTGTATTTTCGAAACAGGGTTTCTCTGTAGCTTTGGATCTTGTAGACCTGGCTTGCCTCAAACTCACAGACATCTGCCTGCCTCTGCCTCCCAAGAGCTGGGATTAAAGGTGTGGGCCACCACTACCCAGCTCATATCTTGATTCCTAATACAAAATAATACTTTGTTCCTAATACTGATGATTTAAGAACACTAGGGAGTGCAGAACATGGCAGGAACATGTGCTTTGATTTTGTTATGAAGTTGATGTTCTTGAGTGGAAACTCAGATTGGTTGTAGTCTACTTGTATTTCGTGTGTTTGTTGACACCTGCAATCTGTTTTTCTCAGGACACTGGCTGCTCACATCAGTCACTTGGTTAGGATGCTCAAGGGTTTATTTCTCTTTTTCTTTTTGCTCTAAACAGAATTCCACTCTGCAGTCCTTTTTCCCTGGGACTGATTATAGAAACATCATGTGGAATGCATCAGTAAAGATGTCTTGGAGTATTGACTAATTGATGTGCATAAGGCATCACATGAGATGCAGAAAGAACATTCTTCATGATTGCTTTGTTCTATTCAGTTACTGCGAGAATCGTGGCTCTACTTCCCTAGCCTGAAGCTGCCATGTTTTAAAAGTAGAGACTGGGTAAATGGGCTCTGACCCTCAGGTTTGCATTGCTATTCCTGACTCGTGGCTCAGAGTATGTCACCAGTTTCCATTTTCAGAAAAATAAAGGAAGAATCATGAACACTATTAATCTAAAATCTGTTAGACAGTGTAGCCTAAATACTAACAAGAACACATTGAGGATTACAAAATTCAGACACAGTAGCTTAGATTTTCCCCTGAGCCATTTTTTGTGGTCTATTATATTTGCAAAGCAAAAGAAAATGAGTATAATTCTCACATAATTTAATATATTCATTTATTCACTAGAAATCTGTGTCATTCCTGAATACATTCAAGTAACTTCATTTATGTGTACATGCTTAGGTGTAACTTAAGTTTATTATTTAATGTGCTTTCGGACTTCCCTCAATTTTTATACCTCTTTGATAGTAAAATTTTCTTCTAAACATCTGAAAGTGTTATTTGTCAAAGTTTCCTTATGCATACTGTTAGGACAATTTTAGATTATGTCAAACATGGCTGATACAGATTTTAAATCTGTGTGGTAGTGGGTTAAATATTATAAATTAGTTCATAAACTACATGATTTTATATGTTAATACTATAATAGCAAGTCTGCAGTGTTACACTCCTTACTGTGGGAAAAAAACAAAAACAAAACTCTTTTACTATAAAGTCAGTCATAAATTCTACCTTCTATATCTACCCTTTCTCTCTGTAAGGGTGTGGCACTGGAACGAGAGTTTAAACATCCCAACTGAGTTTGTTAGAATAGAGTTATGTAAGGCCCAAGTATAGACAGGATTGATTCAGAATTTACCATGATCTACAGACACAGCATTTAAAACCACATTTCTTCATCATGAATTTTCCTTCTGAGATATATACACTCTTCTCCTGTAGGATATAAACACAGCATCCATAACACATAGATAACCTTGTCTAGACCTTAAATGTTGTTTCATGTATGTTGGTTGTAAGAACGTTGTGATATTCTGTTTTCAGAGTTAGAAAACCCATGTAGAATACGACTATATTAGAAATTAACTTTTTGAGGAGTTGTCTTTGCTTATCTACATTCCTGATTTGCTTAAGTCTCCTTCTGTCTAGGAGAGCACTCTGTCGGGTAGAAACACAAACTGTACTTTGTATTTCAGGGTCTGTTGACATTCAAGGATGTGACTGTGGACTTCTCCCAGGAGGAGTGGGAATGCCTGGACTCGTCTCAGAGGACTTTGTACATTGATGTGATGTTGGAGAATTACAACAACCTGCTCTCTGTGGGTGAGAACATCTTGCTTGTAGAATTTCTAACTCAGCCTTTGTATGTACTGACTTTTTAGGTTGTGAACTCTCTGTTAGACTGTCTTGGAAACGTCAGCAGACGAGGAAAAGTTTGGCAGTAGAAAAGAACTTTTTATTGGTATTTTGCTATTTTCTTTCCATTTTTCATGTTAGAGGTGTCCAACACCTTTCACTTTGGTTCCAAGATGCATTCAGAAACTCTATAGCATATAATATTTCAGGCTACGTGTTCCTTTTCATTTTTTCACTTTCATTGAAATAATTTTTTTTCTCATACAATATATCCTGGTTATACTTTCCCCTCCCTGTATTCCTCCAAGTTCCTCCCCATTTAGCTTTCCCTCAATATCTACTCCCTTTCTGTTTCTGATTACAAAAGATCAGACTTGGAGCCAGACATAGTGAAACACACCTTTAGTCTCAGCTCTATAGAGGCAGAAGCATGTGGATTTCTGTGAGTTTCAGGCCAGCCTGGTCTACAAAGCTCGTTCTAGGGGATCCAGGTCTATTACTCAGAGAAACCCTGTCTCAAAACCTGCCCCCCTCCCAAAAAAAAAGAGATGGCTTCTAAGAGATAACAACCAAGCATGACAAAAAATAAAATAAAGCAAAAACCATCATATTGAAGTTGGACAAGAAGGAAGAGAGTCCTAAGAACAGGTACAAGAATCAGAGATCATTTGTTCTCACACTCAGGAGTCCCATGATAATACTAAGCTTCAAGCTATAATACATATGCAGAAGGCCTGGTGCACATCCGGGGAGGCCCTGTGCTTGCTGCTTCTGTCTCTGTGAATGCACTTGCAGTTGACTGGTTGGTTCACAGGGCCTTGTTCTTTGTTGTCCTCCATCCCCTTTGGCTCTTAGACTCCTTCCACCTCCTCTTCTGCATGGATCCCTGAGCTCTCGGGAAGGAGTTGATGGAGGCATCTCATGTAGACTTTCTCTGTATGTACTGTCTGGCTGTGGTTCTCTACATCTGTTCTATCTGCTACTGGGGGAAGCTTCTCTGTTGATGACTGAATTAGGCACTGATCTGTGAGTGTAGAAGAATATCATTAGGAGGCAATTTGTCGATACTATTTTCATTTTACATCAGTAGTTTTTTATCTATTCTCTGGTTCTTGGTTACCCAAGCAGTATTGGCTATGGCTTCCATCTTGTGGAATGAACCTTAAGTAAAAGCAAACATTTGTTTGTTACTCTTACAGTTTCTGTTCCAACATTACCCTAGCATATCGTGGAGGCAGGACAGACTCTAGTTCACAGATTTTATGGCTTGTCCCACCTATTATCATAAAGCTCTGTGTCCATCATTGCATTTTACATTGTTTTACTTGTGAGAAATACTCAAGATAACCAAACCTAAAATTCTCCCTAAATATGGTGAAGGTCTGACAGGAAATAGCAGTTGGGAAATCATTCCTAGATTCCTCTATTTTGTGTTCTCTTCATATACTGAGCCCAGTACTGTGTTCAATGTCTGTATTGTTTCTAAAACCTCTGCCATAATTCATAGGCTACCTCCCAGAACACATAGATTATTGTATGCAAGGTAAGCCTGGTCACCTGTGTGGAGCAAATGAGATTGCCCTGGAATATCGGGAGGAGAGAGTAGCCACAACCAGGGTGGGCTAGTGAATGAGTGGAACAACAGTGATGGCTTCCAGTGAAAGAGAAAGAGCTGAAAATGTTTTTATTATATTCAGTTCCACTTGAAAGGATTCCTGATCATTTACCTTAGTATCGTGTCCTGGCCCCGGGATGCATCCTGCCTGTTGTAGCTGTTAGAAGACAAGTTGCCCATTGCACCTGAATTACGGTGATTCAATACTAGTACAGAATGTAATTTTATTTCATTATACTGATATCAGATTGGAATAATCTTACAGATTCTAAGTCTAACATGAGTTCCATGAAGTAGGATTGTTCTGTAATTGCTTTCCTTGCTGTGTGTCTTTATATTATATCATTTTCTTCCCCGTGGAGAATACACTGATACATTTCTGGGAAATAATTTCAGGAGTCAGTGTACAGAGGAGACTTGCAAATAACCGTATGATGAAAGTTACGTAGCACAAAACTGTGTGGAGCTCGGACAGTGGAGGATAGACATAAGCAATAGCTGCCCATAGCTGCCCTGCCTCAAATGATCTCGATTCAAGACTCTGTAATCTAGATCCTTTGATATCTGACAAAATACATGCTTTACTTCTTTTACTTTTGAATAACCTAATGTGTTTTTTTTTTAAGAAAAACATAAACTAACCCTTTGATGCTTTCTAAATTTTTTTGTTTTGTTTTGATTTGTTTCTTCAAGATAAGGTTTTACTCTGTAGCCTGGACTCTCCTGGAACTTCTATAAACCAAACCTCTCAAACTCACAGAGATGCACTTGTCCAAATGCTGGGATTAAATGCATGTGCTACCACTGCTTAGTTTTCTTTTGATTCTTTATGTAAGCCTTTAGTTTTCAAAGGAATTGGTCTTCTGAACAGTACTTTTTATTGCTTTACATTAGTAAGTACAAACACTGTGAACCTAGAATTGTAGTAAACTCTTCTTTAACAATTTCACAGAAAAAGATTTTAAAATAGACACGTGTATTCTAAATATAATCAATCAATAAGCTCCTAAAGCTAAATGCTGATTCCTCAGTTATTTGTTTCTTCTTGAAGGCTGTCACTCTGTTTTGGGGATAATCCATATAATTATAGTGAAAGGAAAAAATGTTGAGTACCAGGAACTCTGTGCAAAATGTGAGGAATGTTGCTGGTTGACATATCGTAACAGAGAACATAGGGAGTCAAAGTCACTCATCAAATGTTACTATTGGAACAAGCCCTATTAATCTGAACTGTACTCATTTTCCAGAGAACGATTGCATATGTGATCCCGTCCATCAGCGTGTGAAGACTGAAAAGGATTCTGGTCAGTGTAATGAGCTTGGCAAAGTGCTTCATGACCCCTCCACATGTGCACTTTATAGAACAAGTGAAACTACAGAAAACTCTAATAACTACAGATGCAGTAATCACAGGGAGGACTCAATTGATTCATCAAACCCAGATAGACATGAAAGCATGCACACTGGAGAAGAACCTTGCAAATCTAAAGACTGCAAGAAATTCAGCATTACTCAAGATCAGAGAGTCTATACAGCAAAGAAAGAACACAGGCAGGGAGAAGATGATGACTCTTTTCTTAATGCATTCAGTGTTATGCAGCAAACAATCTGTAATAGAGAGAAACCACACCAGTGTGAGGAATGTGGGAAATACTTCAGTAATTCCACAAGCCTCTCTGTGCACCAGAGAATACATACTGGAAAGAAACCCTACAAGTGCAACGTTTGTGACAAGTCTTTCACCCAGTGCACAAATCTTAAAACACATCAAAGAACTCATACTGGAGAGAGACCTTATGTATGCAGAGAATGTGGAAAGTCATTTCGTCACTTGTCAGCACTTAAAAGCCATCAGAAAATGCATACAGGAGAGAAGCCTTACAAATGTGAGGTCTGTAATAAATCCTTTTCCCAGTGCTCAAGTCTTAAAACGCATCAAAGACTTCATACTGGGGAGAAACCTTACAAATGCAGAGAATGTGGAAAGTCATTTCGTCAGTCCTCAGCACTCAAAAGCCATCAGAAACTGCATACAGGAGAGAAGCCTTACAAATGTAAGGAATGTAACAGATCCTTTGCCCACTATTCTAGTTTCAGGAGACATCAGAAAATCCATACTGCTGAGGAACATTCTGGTTATGAAGTATGTGGCAAGGTCTTTCGTCAGCTTTCTGATTGTAGAAGCCATTACAGACTCTATACTGGAGAGGATCCTTACAAATGCAATGACTGTGACACAGATTCTTTACCCACTATTAATCATTTAGAAGGCATTATAAAAATCATTCTCTAGAGACATTGTATGAATGCAAAGATTGTGTTAAGTCATTTCTTGAAATATCACATCTTAAAAGGCATTACCGAATCCATACTGAAGAGAAATGTTAGAAATGTGAGGTATTGTGGCAAATCGTTTACCCAGGACTCACATCTTAGAATACATCAGAGTTCATACTGGAGAGAGACCTTACAGATGTAAGGAATGTTACAGGTCTTTTCATAGGTGTGTATATCTTAGAGCAGATCAGAAAATTAGTACTGCAGAGAATCCTTACAAATCAAAGACTGAGCCGGGCAGTGGTGGCACACACCTTTGAAACCAACACTCAGGAGGCGGAGGCAAATGGGATCCTTCTGAGTTAAAGGCCAGCCTGATCTACAGAGTGAGTTCCAGGACAGGCTCCAAAGCTACCCAGAAAACCCTGTCTCCAAAACCAAAACAACAAAACACTAAACCAACAAAAAAAGAAGACATCAGGAAATTCATACTCGAGAGAAAAATACCATTGTAAATAATGTGACAAAGCATTTATCTGCTAGTCTCTGCTTATAAATCCCAATGGTATATAATAAAAACATAAACTTGTGAATACCTTTAATGGAGGTCTAAATGTTAGAAAGATAGGATTTATATTAAAATTCTGCAAAAGTAATGGGGTAAAGTTTTCTATTTTTTATTTTCTTTTGAAAAGTTTTTTCTTAATGTTTATGATTGTTTTGCCTGCACGTATTTCTGTATTCTGCATGTTTGCCTGGTGCTTGGTGAGGCCAGAAGAGGTCATTATATCCCCTGAAACTGGGTTAACAGAAAATTGTGAGCCCTGTGTGTGTTGGGAATTGAACCCTGGTTCTCTAAAATAGCATCCAATGCTTTCAATCACTGAGCCATATATGCAACCCCTAGAAAATGCTGTAATAAGAGCATTTATCTTGTTCAGTAGGCAAAAATTCACACCTTTAATTCCAGCACTCAGGAAACAGAGACATGAAGATCTGTATGTCAGAGGCCATCATTGTCTACATAGTCTCTGTACAGGCAGGACAACAACAAAGAATCAAAATAAGAGCAAAATATAGTAACTTTAAAAATGTGACAGAGACCTGTTCATCATAAAATTCATAGTTTTAAGAAACCATCTGAAGGTGTACCATATTATAATCCCCATGTGTTGTTCTTTATAAATTCCACCCTTGAAATGCATTCAGTTTGGCAAATCCTTTACCTAGTTCTGAAATTGTAGACATAAGAATTCATTATGAAAGAAACAAGAGAATGCTTTAATAATGTCCCATCTTTTGTTCACCTTCAAAGTCTTCATAGGAGTCAAACTAAAAACAGCAAGGTGAGAAATTATAAGGGGATAGGTAGTGATTGAAAACATGAGCTCACAAATCTCCAAGGGTTCAGGGTGTGGTCATGCATGTCTTTAATGCCAGCTCTCTGGAGGCAAAGGTAGACTGAACTCTATGAGTTCAAGTCCAGCCTGCTCTAAATAGAGAAACCCTTCCTCAAACAAAACAACAAAAAAGAAATCCCCAAGAGCATACACTAATTTTGAAGTCTTGAGGGCAAATGGGATAGTATTCACTCAATATTCTAAAATAATACAACTGCTATTAACTGCCAGTAGAGCTTTGTGGAGTGAAAGGAGTCTTGTTGGACTCTCCCTCAGCAATGATGAGATGGTATTTGTCCCAGACTTCCACAATAATTTTTGAAATGAGTTTGCAATACCCACCACCAACTGCAAGAGGCTTCTTTGACTAAGGTTAAGAGTAGTGTGAATTGATAATTATAAATCTGAATATTTTGATGGGAATTAACATCATTAATGCAACATCAGTAGGTACTGCCCTTGCCTATACTCCCTAAGTCATGGTTTTTGATCATGTTTATAGTAGAAGGCACGAATTCCCCTCAATGGAACAAGCCACACATTGAATCAACAGGTGGTTATGCCCATAAGCATTTGAGCCAGCTTTGTGCCATGCACATATCCTGGTTTGTAGGTTAGTATTGTAGGATGCAGGGACCATTGACTTCAGTCCTGTGAAAGCTAGCCAGTAGGGAGAATTTTCTGGTAGGTTCAAGCTTGCATCCTTTCCCTCTCTTCCCTCCCTCTCGAGTTTGGTGTCTTCAATAACACCATGTACTTATGGTGGCCAAGCAACCAGTTTTGTTTGGGGTACCTCTGGGACCTCCCTGACCAGTAAATCCTAGGCAGATAACCAGTACCTGGTAGAGAGAATTGCATTTAATAGCCCTGTGACTGGAAGCAGCATTATTCACTTAGGTGGGACACCTCTATTCAAAATTTTGAAAATTATATTTCCTATTAACTTATAAGACAGATTTCATAAGGCTTCATCTTTACTTTTGGTTAATCTATCCACTCTTCCTCCTTCCTGCCTCATCTGAGTTAAACATCTAGCTCATATACAGTACCTTTACTGTATATTATAACACATATAGAGTACATTATAACACATGTGTTCTACTATCCTCTCTTTGTATTTTTTACTTGGGTTGTAAAATGATATGTTCCCATGGAGCTTTTTCATGGGTGTGTCATTTGAGTTGACCTTCCAGCAGCCTCCTTTTCCCAACCAGCAAAATAGATATTTGAACCATTCTGCCTTCAGTATCCAGCCTTCCAATTTCATGGCACCTATATTCTACTATTCTACTATCCACCCTCTCTTTATCTCCCTCTTATTGTCTATTTCTAGCTTCCTGACTTGTATACTCTGAGCACAGAAAACTTAACGTTTGAAGCTAAGACTGACATGGGAGAAAATGTGATGTTTAGCATTTGAGGCCTACTTGGCATCACTTACTATATTTTCCATTGCCTACATTTACATCCAAATTTCACATTTTCATTTTTATTTGCAACTAACATATATACCTTTGTAGCTATATATTACATTTCAGTTACCCAGGTCAATAGCTGAGTTGATTTTGCTAGTGTGAAAAAAAGCAGCAATGAGCAAGTACTCAGTGATAATATGCCAAGATCTGAGTTCATATCTGTAGTTCATAGCCAGGAGTGCTTACTGTATGTCAGTCTCTGAAGTGAAACTCTTTTAAAAGCTCTTTAAAACGCAGGGGCTTAAAAGAGAGATAAACTAATGGGATGCTGTAATGGGAGGTAATACATTCAGTCCTTCAGAGAAGCTCCTGAAGCACAGAAATAAAGGACTCAATACTTTCAGGAAAATACAGAAACAGGATTCACTAATATGCTCCTTCCCCAAGCATGTATAATCAGTAAGGACTGCTGACACCAGACAAGCTGAGCCACATAGAAGATACTCAGACCAGCCATGCTGCCTGAACTACAAGACAAGCTGCATGAAGGAGGTAGTGAGTGTCTCAAAAGACTTTTCAACCTCCCTTTGAACTGCCTTCAAGCTGTATAGTAATCCCCAGGTTTCCAGCTTCATTAGCTATTACCCTCACAGCCGTCATTGAGTCCTTTGTGCTTCTATCTGTAACCCCTTACCCCCACTCTTGTAAGTCATTTAGTAAAACTCAGTGGTCTACTGGGCTTAGGGATGGCTCAGTGGTTAGCAGCACTGTGTGCTTTTTCAGAAGACTCACTTTGAATTTCCTACCTCCTCACCTAGGTACTCAATCTGTAATGTCACTCCAGGGTATCCAATGCCTTCTGTGTCTATTAGCACTAGGAACACACATGGTGGATAGACATACATGCAGAAAAAACACCCCTGAAAAAGAAAAACAATCCTCAATGTTTCACTCAGATATATTTTGTTGTTTCCCTACTTTGGTTCCTTAGTTGTGATAACTAGTCATAGTTTCCATAGGAATAATGTCACACATCAGTGCTGTAATTACATCACACAGCACATTTTATTCTTTCATTTGTTCATTTTTTAGAACATCTAGATTGATTTCAAAATTAATTCTCTAGTTCTCACTCCCAGAGCAATGTATGACCTCCTTTCCCCACTCTCTGAATGTGGCTGCCAATGGGGACTGACTGAGAAGCCAATGATAATGCACAGGGACATATCTATCTCTTCTGCATGTATTGGCTTTTTGGGAACCTATTCTATATGTATGCACACCTTCTTAGACCGAGATGGAGAGGGGAGGGTCTTGGGCTTTCCACAGGGCAGGGTATCCTGCCCCATCTTAAGAAAGCAGGGGGATTAGTCTAGCTATAAATATGACAAACAGATGACTATTGATCTACAATTCTTAATATCTATATGACTTAAAGACTAAGTGAATAAACAACTGT
>JAQHUG010000708.1:277558-302650 GCA_028555095.1 Dicrostonyx torquatus | reverse complement strand
AATTGTCCCTTAAGTATTAGGAATGCATTCCGTGTTCTCCAGTCTATAATTAATCCCTTTCTACATTCCTTGCACAGGTCCCCCTACCACCTTTCATTACTGCATATTCTAAATAGTGCAGAAACATGTGTGGTAAGCACACTTGTAGCACAGCCCTCAGTGACAACCTCCTTCCAGGCACTTGTGTCCTGATAAAATGGGCCCAACCCAATGCCATGCAACAGCATTTGGAAACTATAGCAGTATACCATTGTTGCCCAAGGGCAGGATGTCACAAGACTAAGCCTTCCCCCTTATATTCAAATTTCCTTTCTCCTGTACTAACTGCACAAGTCCTTGTGCAGATGAACAGCTTACAACAAGTTGGTGGCAGGAATACATCTAAGAGACAGAAAGAGGCTAAGGCCCTCATGCTGCAACCCATTAGGAACTGGATCCTGCAAACACCTGGGTCACCTTCAATCAACCTATGAAACAGAGGTCACAGTCCTTGGGCATCTGACACCTCGATTACAAGTAGATATCAGAAAGGTTGAAAAGTGGAGGACCCAGACAACTTAGGCAGAATCCCGAATCCAAGAAACTCTGGGAGAAAACTATTCTGTAATGCTGGTATACTTGGTGTGATTTACTACATGTCAGTCACTCATGCTGAAGACAACAGGACTACCTGAGGGCTGGGACTGTGGGCAAGTGACAGAGGGCCTGAGTCAGAATGGGAGAGTTTCATGTGGCCCAGAGGACACAGGGTGTACACACCTCTCAGTCAGACTCAGGGTCAAGTCCCAGGTTAGTATGAGTCATCTGTGTGACTTTGAACAGATCATGAGATGACCCTGGACTCAGTCAATTCTCCCATGAGTTGACTGACAACACGTGGCAAGACTGGTTGAAATCCACAGCATTTAACTAACTAAAGATGTATGTGGGATCTTCTTGGCACTTAGGAAATAGTAGGGTCCACTGTTAAGGTAGGTGACCTGGTACACACCGTCCACCTCTCATGCAATCTCTAAATGACTCAGGAATCCTGTGGTATATAAAACATAACTGTAGGTAAAGATCTCTCCAGGAGGTAGCCCAAAAGCCTTTGTTCTCCTGGAGGGAAAGCAGATCAGACAGGATACATCTTTCAACAATTCTGTGCTGAGGAAGAGAAACAGAGCCTTATCAAAACACAGGTTTGGACAGAGGGCCAGACATGCCCTTCCTCACCCTCTAAGCCCCTTGCCTCCCCTGTATCTTCCCTTTCATTTTCCCTGAAATCTCCCTGTTCTCCTCGATTTCCTGTCTCAGGGACCTGACCCCATAATTCTGCTTCTTGTCGTGGTTTTCATAGGAGCTGGGAACTCTGTCCTTATCTGCGGCCAGACTGGTGGATGGATTGAGTACTATCAATGTCATGATTATATGGCTCCTTCAGGCTCCAGACGATATGATCTGTGCACTGCCACTTGGGTAGCCACTCAGGTGCGCCTTTCTGTCATGACCTAGAGATTGTTCATTAAGAAAGCCCAACATTTACACAGCTAGATACAGTCCTAACCAGACTTGTGGAGGCTTCTCTATCCTTCAGGCATTTCCAAATGAAAGGATTCTATAAGAGACTTTCCCTCTCACTCCATACACCATCAATCCGTCTTTGGGATTCTATACAAGGGTCTCTAGTTTGCATTCACTGGACACAGATACCGTCCAATTCTCCACTCCCTGGGGGCCTTGGCACTTATAGTTCCCTATAGACACACGCTTTCCCTACAAGGGCTTTAATTTGCTCTCTGGGTCTGCGGAGCTCACAATTAACTGCAGGCCAAAGATCTTTTCAGCACATAGCACAGAAGCGATTCTTCTCCAGAAAGGGAGCAGATCAGAGTGGATACATTCACAAACAATTCTGGGTGGTTGGAGGAGCCTTATCAAAAGCAGAATGAGCTCATGATGCTGATACAGAGAGCAAATGTTTCTCTATCTCCCCCTGGAAGCCTGTCTTCTTTCTTCCCTTGCTTTCCTATTCCTTCTCAATTCCCCTCGCACCCCCTTCTTTCTTCTCACAACACTCCAGATATGAGGACACTTACTGCTTCTGCTCTGCTTGTGAGTGTGCAAATGTGCACACACCCACTCAATGTACTCTTCTCCACCACAGCTGTTACACACTGATGTGTGGCTTCTGTTAGGAACACTGCCATAATTGCCTTACTCAGACTCCACTCTAAGGAAGAGCTTTGTCTTGCTGATTTGGGAACATGCAGCCCCTGTCTCGGGGCACCTTGTACTGACCAAAGGAGATGGTAATTATGCATCCACTAAATTGTGTGGCTCCTAGATTCTGCTCTGAAACATTAACACACACTCTCCCATTTACTGTCCCCAGCTCAAAGCCCAGACACCCACAGAGTAGATGTTGGACACTGAGTGTGCAGCTGGAGAGACAATTTCTATACAGATTTTGAGCAATCAACAAATGAATCTGGGATGACCAAATATACACAGGCACAAGAGATGAGGTTCTGAAGCTTCCCGCTCCTTTCAGTCCTCAGGACACTGCTCAAAGGAGGACCATTGGATGGTGGAGGCCACCACATACTCATAACATGGTTAAGGTGAGGTGTCACTGGACACAGCAAAATCCCAATAGGGAGCAACAGTCTTAATGGACTGGAGCTTCATAATAAGCAGCCATCATTACTTTATCCCAGCCCAGCACACAGAAAGAGTCTCAGAATCCCCACTCCACATTCACCAGAGACAGATGTCCCACCTATACCAGCTCAGTCCGGGCTGACGTCATAAAGCCACTGATTCTGGTGCCATACCTAGCTAAAAACGCCCTCCTGCACTCTCCTTTTCAAGAGCGACCATCACAGTCCCTTGGTTTCTGGACCCTGTCAGTTGCTAGGAGGTATGATTCATGTGTCACCACTAGTCACACTTATCGTGTTCTCATTTGACTCTCTTGCCTGTGATACCATATCTCTCTGTGACCTTGAATAAGGTGGTACCATTTTCAGAGCTGCCATTTAGTACCACGTCTACAGTGTAAGCTTTCATTGAGAGTTCTCTGAAATTCTGCACACCTGCACATTCTCTGATCCCAAAGCTTAGGGGATTAAGACATGCAGCCCAGCTTTAAGTTTCCTAAGTTCATTGGTCTCATGAGGGTCTTTCTCTGATGATCCCCTCTCCGTGAGTCCATATGCTAAGATGCTATCTGACCTCCTGACCTGCTCCTCCCATCATGTCCAACATGGTCCATTTCCAAAGCTCAGAGCTACAGTGTGGGTCGAGTGAGTAGTATCTGACAGACCAGGTCCTTAAGAAATCATCACCTCTGAAGTCTCAAGACAGATCCCACAGACTTCAGACCATCCCTGATACACCCTGGAAGTTTCTCAAGGGCAGAACAAAGGGTCAGTCCAATTGCTGATCAAACACTACCATTTTGAGCATCCATAGTCCCAGAGTCTGTATGAGTGAGACATGAAGATGTACTCTGATGCCTTCTGGTAGCCCTGTTTAAATCCTGCAAACATACCATGGATAAAGAGGCTGCTGCCTGTCTGCAGGGTCAAACTCACTGCAGTTGCCTGGTCTTGTCCCTCCAGAGCTGATCTTTCTCTCCCTCCCCACTGAATCCAAATCTTCACACATACCAGAGAGCTGCTCCTCTAGAAAACATGTCTGACTCAATGACAAACACCAAGGCTGAAAATTTTCCTGACAGCCAGCCACCCCATGGCCCCTGATCTTCTTCCATTCCTCTCTGCTATCCCTGTGCCTTTCCTGATCTCACTCCAGCACAGGTCCTGGAGGCCACCTCTTGGTACTGTCTGCCTGGGATGACCCACCCACCCTGGGACCTCAGTTGCTCTCCAGAAGACATTTTCTCAATACCCCTCAATATGTCACTCACCAAAGTGGCAAAGTTTAAGGGGACAACAACAGCAAAACCAAGGCTGAAGACAGTGAATACCACCCTGGGATTAGAGATTCACAACCCCTCCTTGGAGATACACTCACCAGAGGTTCTTTTAATGAATGTTTAGTATGGCCTTCAAGATGTGTCCATGTTTCTCCTCTAGAGGAAAAGACTCTGGAGCAAGGGTACTTATGAAGCACGTGAAAAGTTGAAAACTGTAAAGAGCCAGGTTAAGGTCCTTACATCTGGACGTGCATAAGGCAGTACATTGCATGTTACGAACACTATGTGATGGTGTTCCATGAGATGACAACTAAGTTCACCTAGTCCTCAAAAAAAGATAAAAGCCAAATGTTTGACACTCTGAAGTATGAGCCTATTTTTATGTCAAGAAAAACAGAACTGTGTGTATGCATGGAGCATCATGGATGTATGTAAATGCATGTTTGCAGAATTCTTGAAGATACATACCTGCTCGTAGTAAGAGATCTGGTGACAGTGAAAGCTACATGGAAGAACTATTCTTTGATCTGACACTGTTCATAGTCCTGGTGTACGTAAGCAAGCAAGATTTAAAGCGTTGCAATGTGTCTAGGAACCGAATGTGTTATCCTGGTGATAAGCAAAGGGCTTCCTACCTTTAAGAGGCTCGGGGAAGTTACTTGTGAGGCACAAGGCTGTAGTGGGATCCACCAGTGCATGTAGTTCTTCACACAAATAATTACCTGTAATTTATCCAGATGTGATTCGGGGATGACAGGAGCCTGCTGACCTCTTTTCTGTGTAACAGCACTCAAACTGAAAAGTTCAACATTCTCTCTCATCCCTATACACTTGTCTCTCTGCACCTGATAAAGCTGAGGCTGCCATGAAAACCAGTCTCTTCTCATATGTAATGTTTCACTTAAGTGAAATTTCAGACAGACTGTAATCACTCATTGATATGAATCAATCCCACACTGGGAGACTTCCTTTGCCATGATCCACCACCTCCCACCCGCTCCCAATCCCTGAAGACCTATGGTCCCCTTCAACGCAGGTGCATGAAGACAGCTTTTGTTTTCCAAGCGGTTTCAAAGGGAAAAATTAATGCCCGTGCTGGTCTGGATTATCATCCCTTACCAGTTTCTCAAGGAGTAAGCTGCCTCGTTATCCAAATGAATCCCACACTCATTTTTCAGAGAAACCCAAAGATGGGCATACCATTCTGCTTCATACACTGTCATAAGAAATTATCAGAGACAAGATGATTAGAACAAGGGAAATTTATTTTCTCTTGGTCCTGCAGACTGTCCAGTCTAAGATCAAAGTGCTTCCAGGTTGGTTTCTGTTGGGTTTCATGCTTAGCCTTCTTCTCAGCAAGTCATCCCATGACATCTCCATCAGGATTCCTGCACACACAGAGCAAGTCCTCTGCTGTCTCTTCACTGAGGACGGCAATCCTCTTAAGTCAGCTTCCCACCTAGGGCTAACTTCTTAATTTCACACTAAAGACTCCAAATTCTGTCAGCTCTGGGATAGAACTTCAACCACAAAATTGTGAGGGGGCATAGTTTAGGCTGACACTGACCTGATGTTCCCCACCCATGCTGTCAAATGACGGACACATATGTTATTGCCTTGAGACAAGGCCAGATGCTACTGACCCTCATCCTACCTAATCAGGTAACTGTCACTCTCTAGTGCTGATAAGGGAGCAAACCCACAGCACTACCCACAGGTGTCAGCCCCTCAAACATCACTGCAGATTTCACAACCTCCCAACCAGACTCTCAGCATGTGCTAAAGCAGGACAAAACCTTGGCATGGGCCCTTAGCTTAGGATTGAGCCCCGAGTCCTGGGAAACCTCATTCAGAAACTGAATAACGGGCTCCAGGGCTCTGCCTGAGACAGTTCTCATGTCTCATTCTGCCTCCAGGTGGTAGCTGAGGATGGCACCCAGTGCAGGCAAGGAAACCAGGAGTTCTACTATGGATGCAGGATCAAAAGGTGGGTCTTCTCCTTATCAGCACAGGGCTCTTTGCAGGAGTCTGGAAGAAGCTCCTGCTTGCCACTTCACTTTCCTTACATGAATATGGACGTTGGGAAAATGATGCATAATTATGAGGCCTTCGTTTTTAGTCCTCACCATTGAGGTAGAGAATTAAACCCAGATTTTTATTTACATCTAGTCATGACATACAAACCCCATATTGTATTCACACAGATGGGTATAAATAGAAATGACAAGCATCACTTCAGTCCTTCATTGGTTCACATGCCACTAATTCTAAGTTCCCATGGAGCACTGTGAGAGGAAACCCGTTTGAGTGCATGGATGGGGAAAGGAGAGAGGACCAAGACACCTATTCATTTCTTGCGGGGTCGGGGAGATGATGGTCTGAGATTTGGTCAAAAATGTACCTGGCAATTCCTAAGCTTATATTGGGGTACTTGGGAAAATTCTGTAAAGGTACACATGAAAACTGTGGGCTCTTTTACCTCCGATTTGCACAGGGACTCTACTCATTAGGGCACAACAGAGGAGTGGCACACCTGCTTGCTCATCTCCAGGGCTACTAATCATCACCTCAGGGACCAGAGATGGCTTGTCTGGAGAACGACTTGGTCTGGCAAATTTCACCTCCAGTGTCTGCTCCATGGCAACCCCACCCCCAGTTCCTTCCCATGATGTCTCTCCCACCTGGAGTCCACCTAGAACTCTGGAGTGATGCCCGTGGAGATAGAACAGAGGTGATGGGTGAAGGCCAACAGCAAGTTTACACAGCGTAAGAATTAAAAGGCCTAAGGGATCATTCTCCATCCTCCTTCACTAGTTGGAGCTGAAAGGCGCTCGAGTAGGCATCTGTTCCTCACAAATGCCACATCTTCATGATAAGCATCAGACATGATTTCCCCTACAAGCTTCACAACTCAATGTGGGAAAACTGATCAAGAGGGAAGATGATACTGCCTGCTTGAAGCTGAGTATGAAACACCCGGATTGAGTGACACTAAAGCTTTTCCCAGGACTTAGGAAGAAAACAGAGCAGTGCACACTATGACCAGGAGAGTCCACTAAATGATAAGGATCAAATGCTGTCATCTCAAATGAGGTATGGCTAAAATATCAGTGTGCTTTCTTCTCAGAGTGAGGCCCCTTAGTGCATCTCTGCTCAGGAAGCTGCATGTGGCTTGAGCCTGTTGTGGGGGAGAGGGAGCAGAGAGAAAACAGAGAGAGACACAGAGAGGGCAAGAGCACCTGAGGAGGAAGAGAAGGGGTGGGGAGGAGTAAGGAGGGGAGAAAGAAACAATGGAAGAGGAAGGGAGTTAGGAACATTGCAGAGGTGGGAGAGAACAGGAACAGGAGAGGTCACATGTCAACAAAGTATCCAATGATTGTGCTGGATGTCCAGAACCAAAGCAGGGGTGAACAATGGGCAGGGGCAGAGTGGGCAGGCGCTGTGAAGGGGCATGCTTAGCACTATACTCGGCCAAGCAGGCAGTTCAGCAGATCTCTGCAAGTCAGTCCTGGAGAAGGGGATCACTGCTGCCATCACACATTCTCGTGCAAGGAAGTCCTAGGAGTTACTGTGGCTGGAACACACACTCCGGGAAGATGATCTTCATTCCCTTCTTTCCACGTCCTGGGCAGGTCAGTTTCATGTCCATGTGCTCTGGAACATCCTCCAGGGGGGCTGGTCTGGAACATCCTTCAGGGATACTGGGGTTTGGTCAGGCCATGGCTCCCACTTCTCCATCCTCAACCAGGAGTGCAGATACATGTCACAGTAGCCGAATGGGGTAATGGACAGCAGTCATGAGGGATCACAAACATGAGGTCTCAACTCTCCTTTTCAGACTGTGAGAAACCCACAATACTTCCAGGAGGGTGTTGTCTTTGCTCACAACATGGACAACCCATCCAATGACCCAAGAGGAACTGGGGTGGCTGCTCCTCCGTGAAGGCCCTGGAAGGGTTGGTTCCAGAGAGCTCTGGCACATGTGTCCAAGTTCTTCAGGTGAGGGCTCTGAGTGATCCTGCCTCTCACCACTCACAGCAAGCTGCAATGACTCCCTGCCTCTCCCCTAGAGAGCACCCCAGCCCTCCCTTCCATTCCCACAGGGCTTCTGAGGGTCCACTTTTATCTCTGTTTCCAACTCAGGAGAGGACGCTGGACAATCTGAGGCTGAGTCCACTGCAGTCTGAGACACAGGGCCACAGCCTTCTGCTACCCAGGCCCTTGCCCTCCTGAGAATCTTGTTCAGTGCAATTGAAGTAAATGCCTGCATGCTTTACAATGTTTTGCCTTCGTGACATTTCCTTCACTTTCATACTGACATCCACCTCAGATGAGATGATTTGGGTATCAGACTTGGTGTCCAGGGAGTGTTGATGTGAATGGCAGGAACTAGTGTCTTTCTTACTCCTGCTGACCCATCCACTCACCTTCTTGAAACAATGATGCTTGCTGCTTGGAGGTGGTGCTGGAGTCCTTGTTCAATGTGCAGTGAATTTCTCACAGCTCTCAGCTCTGACCCCAAGGGGTACTTGCATGCACCGAAAATCCTTGAGGAGGGAATAGCAAGTCTCTGCCCCCTTTCACTGCAAAGAATCCTCATACGAAGAAAGCCTTTGCCTCGTTTATGAATGGGTAGTGGAGGAGTGAGTTTGGGGAAAGGTACATGGCGGAAGTTGCATAATGGGGAGCAAGTCACTTGTAGGAAAACTCCTTGGATCCTGCAAAAGGGCTTTAGACTTCCATGCTCACAAACAGTTCCCAGACAACCCCCTGCCTATCAAAACAGCTGCCCTCCAAGGGACAGCCTTTTCTCTAACTATACCTGGTTCATCTGGTGTGAGCCTTTTTTGCCTTTCCTTGTTGATCTTGAAAGGTAACAAAACATAGTTTTCTCAGGACAAGGCTCCAGTGGAGGATGGAGCACAGCTGAGCATTAACCTAACATGGAGGAGGCCATGTTAGAAACGGCAAAAGCCGAGGTGGAGATATGGCTCAGTAGTTAAGGCCCTGCTGCTGTTGTAGAGGACCTGGGTCCAATTCCCACCACCCACATCATGGCTCACACCTGAGTATAACTCCAGTTCCAAGAGATCTAGTTGACCCACTCTTTGATCTCTCTGGGCACCAGGCACCCACATGGTTCACAGATATGTGAAAAACAACCCTGCACATGAAATAAAAATAATTAAAAAACAAATTGCAACACCAATTATCAGAGACTAGGGAAACAATGTCTTGGAGTTCAGAAACAACAGAGAATTGGACATAATGGGGGACCCTCAAAATACTTTCTTTTCTGTGTAAATGGAGACCCAGGTCCCACAGTTCCTCCTCGAGTGGAGATCAGCCTTGTAGAAATGGGGAAATTATTGTCTCCACTTGTTCAAGGGAGAGCAGCACTCTGGGGGGGGGTGCTTGTCCTTCTGTGGGCTCGCCCTTTTCCATTCTGCCACATCAGGATTTCTCATGCTTCTTTTGCATCTAGGTGGAAATAAGTCTTGATATATCTGTTGAGTTCTCTGCCAATATTGTTCGTACACCTCTTCCAAAAAAAAGAGAAAAGTTAATTTAGGTGGGATGATCTTGGCATTTGGAGATGGAGCAGGGGAGAAGAGGTCATTTACGACGTAGGCACAGAAATGGACCACATCCTTAGGACTTTCCATGGGACAGCAGAGCTTGCTGAGGTGCCTAGTAGGACTGTTGTCTATAGACAATGAATCCTCCATGGCTATATTTGAAAAAAACTACCTGTAAGAAGTACAAAATGTACACCATCCAATATGCAGCCTTCACCACTGACAATGAGCTGTGGGGCTGCAATTGCAAAGGAAATCTTTTGGCATCCCAAAGACAGGGTTTAGACTGACATCCTCATATCCACACCCAAAAGCCCTATTCCAGAGAAAAGCAGACCATTCCCACAACACTCACCCCACTTCAACCTCAGATTCCCATAGCAATGTCACCCCTGGCCCCCCAGGAGATACCTCTCCTTGTTTCCTTCACAGGAGTGAATGAATGAGGGGTTTTAGATGCAGTGCTCTCTGGACCCCATATATCTCATTGGAGGCCCCAAGATTGCCATTACAACATCCCATGAGGTTTGTGTCTAGAGGACAAGAGAGTTCTAAAGGGGCACCAGCACATAAATGAAATGTGACCAGCAGCCTGCAAGGGTCAAAGTACTCACAGGGCAGTTACTAGGATCCTGATATCCACTGGAAGCTATCCTAAGACAGCACAGGAAATGTGGGTCCTTCAAAAGCCATGCTGTATATACAGGCCATCAACTTTGGGTAGAGCTACACTTTCATCAGATCCCTCTCTATTCATGAAAACCTCTGTAGCCCAACCAGATTGGATTGGTGTTGCAGTCTGGCCACCAAGACTTATGCTGACTCTGCTAAGACACACTTCTCTCTCACTTTTGTCCACAGTGGTCCACAACACCAACAGAAAGCTTTACAGCTTCCCCCACACAGGCCTTATTCTTTTCTAATTTATGGAACCTCACTGTAATCCTACCACTGCCCTCTTAACACTGGCTCTCCCAAGCCTCAGGAGACAACCTCTGCTTTGTGCCCTTGCCTCAGGGGACAGTCTCTGTTCTGGTGAATGGGCACTTGCTTCTCTCCTGCCACTCCTTGGAAATGATGGGTCAAGGACCCAGAGTGTGCAGGGAACGAGCTGCATGTGAGCCAGAGTCCAGAGCACTGATGATAGCTGCTGCTGGTGGGCCTTCCCTCTGGCAAACCCCAGTGTCAAGAGTGTCTAGTCCCAGTTGATTCTCATCCCTCTCCTCTCTGGGCCACAACTCGAGAGTGTTCTTGCTCTCTCACCATCCTTCCAGTATCCTCTAATTCTAGCCTTCCACTTCCAGGGAAGCAGGGAGTCCTCCAGGTGTCCACAACATCCCGACAGGGGGTCACTGGCAGTTTTTACATCTCTAGTGCTGCCTCTCTTGGGGGCTGCTACGTGATGCCAATGAAGCCTGCTGCCTTCCAGATGCACCCTTCCCACGGACCCATGCCTGTCCTCTGGGCTCCCTGACCACCCCGGTCAAGCCTGTCTGCCGCATCTACCTGAGTTATTTACACTGGGAGCCCCAACTAGACTTTCAGATGTGGGGCAGAGCCTGAGTCTGCTGTCTTGCTCTTCCAGTGCCTGGTACAGTGCCTCACATAACAGCCACTAGACACGGGTTAAATAAACGAGTCCATGAGCAAGGTGTCTGATTCAATTTTATTTTCCCCTGCATTCCAGAGCTCTAGGTGAATACAAGTAAACATTAGCTGGTTCTGCAGTGCCGGGTGTTGGCCACATTTGTGTTTTACCTCTGAATATCTGGAGGGGGAATCACCATGCTACGACTTCCGTCAGCGTCTCAATGAGCTACTGACTCGACCCCAGAATGTTTCAGACATAAATGACAGTGTCACAATTGTTTTGTATAAAGGCAGAAATCTCCCCTAAATAAGGAACAAAGAGACCTTGGATGTATGCCAAGCATAACCGTGGACACTCATACTTACTCATATGTCTAGAAAAGCAAGGCTTTGGGAAATATTTTACTATGCCTTTGCTTCCACTCTGATTTGACATGTACATATCGAGGCACTTTTGACTTATTTTATGGCTGCGGGGATGGAACCCACAACCTTGCCCATTTGAGGAAAGTTTTCTACCACTCAGCCACATCCTCAGCCTTCATCACTTAGTTCTCATCCCTTGATGCCTCCCAGCTGTTTCTCAATGAGAAAGAGGGTAGCTACAAAGAAAGCTCAACCTTGCAATGTGCAGACTAGGGGCTAAGTCACCAGGAAGCAGAGCCCTGGAGCACAATGCTATGTATCCTTCCTGACCCTGCTCTAGCCCTGCTCTTCCTAATCAGAGCCCCAGGGCCTACTGCTCCATCACCCCTTTGACTACTCACAACAAAAGCAAGGAAGCCTCAGCCATCCCTGGTGGCAGCAGAAGCCCTGACTCTGGCCTGAGATGGTCACTGGCCCCTGCACTGTCCATCACTCCAGCATGGCTTTAGCCCTGGCCCTGGCCCTGGCGCTGATGGTTGCTTGCTTCAGTCATGGCAAGGGCCCTGGAACTGGAACTCGCACTAACTCTCGCACCTGTCACATCATCACCAGCAGCTGCTTCTCGGCCACCACACTGTGAGCACCGGGCATTTCCTCCTCTTCTTTCAAGGCCTCATTTACTGCCACAGCCAAGGCTCTGGGCTGGGTGTCATTCACTTGGGCCACAAACGCCAGGCCTTCCATCTGTCTTGTTTCCTTGGAGCGCCCCACAAGAATACTGAGAGAGAGCACTGGACTGCTGGAGGACACCTACTCGTGCACCACAAACTTGTGCTGTACACAAGCTCTGGTCATTTCCTTTGGTGACGGCTCCCCAAGGACGGGATGCTTTTGAGGCGAGCATACCTCCAACACCCTCCACACCTCCCCGAACACCTCCTCTGGGACACAGCTGGCCTGCACGAAGATCAAGTCCGGAATACTCAGCAGAAAGCCCAGTCTTGGGCGTGCTTGCCCTGGTCTGGTAGCCTGTCAGGCCACCAAGGCAGGGCAGGCTGCATTTTTTTTCCCTGTTTGGGACATAGGAGTGCTCTGGAGAGCCAAGTTCCTTCACCTAGACCCAAAGACTAACTCAGGGAGGTCAGAAGCTCTCTTGAAAATCTCGGGGAAGAAGCTCCTGCACCTTTAGGATGACACACTTCAGCATGTCTGCCCTTTTGATCCACACAGTCTTCGCGTTCTTAGCCAGCAGGTACTGCGCCAGCATGTCAGCTACTTTCTAGCTCCCAGGGCTCTGGGCATGCGCGCCAGGGGTGGAGGGGCCCGCGGGGTGCTCGGCGGGGGATCCCCTAGGGGCTTGTAGGGTCCACAAAGGAGCTTGCAGAAGCACCTGGGCTGGGGGGAGGGGAGCTACGTGCCTCAGAAGAAATGCTCTTGGGGCTCCGGGCAGCACTTAGCGTCCCCGCTGCCGGCGCCCCCGCGGGGTTTCCTGGGCAAGGAGGAGAGAAGGAGGCCAGGGGGCCTCTGAGACCCGCAGGCCCTGGGTGCCACCTCTACCGCGGACGTTCTCACCTGCGGCTTTGGCTGGCCCGGGAAGCAGGAACTCGGGGAGGAGATGCGCGTCCACGGGCATTCGGCGGCCGGCCCGAGCGCTGGCTGCCAGGCCGCGAGGACCGTGACGTCGCCGCGGACGCTGCGGCGGCCGCCGAGGACACCCGCAGCCCCTGGGTCTGGAGTCCCAGGCCGCGGCCCTCACACCCCGAGGACCAGGAAGCGGGCAGGGGAGGGGGCGCAGCCTCTGCCGCGACCTGTGGGAACGCGCTGGCGCCGCCCCACAGCGCCTCTGCTGGCCGGGGACGGTACTGCAGCCCCGAGCCGGAAGGGTGCGGGGGCGCTGCTCCCAGAGGTGGGGGCCGCTGAGGCCAGCCTTAGGAGAGACCAGAAGCCTCGGGACCACACTCAAAGCAAGCCTGCCTTCCTCCCTATTGGCTGTTACTGGGAAAAATCGGTCCTTTGAGATCACCTGTGTCTCCCTCTCCCTGCCCCTTGAGGAGGCGGTTCCCTAGGAGACAGATGCCTCTGCCCCTGAGTGGAGGCCTTTCTCCAGCAACAGGCCCTCCTGCTTCCTCTAGGCATGCTCCACTTGGGAGGGCTGCGGTGGTCGCATGCCCTTTTGGTATGTCGCCTCTCCACTACACAGTCCAGAGAGACATTAAGTATAATCTAACTTTCCAGAGCTCGTGGCATCTTTGTTTACTTAGTCCTCTGCCTCCTCCTCACTGAATCTCATTGTTCCCCCACAAGGTAATTTCTTTCCTCAGGCCAGTCATCTGACATTCAGGAACCTTCAATAAACCCTGGGCGCAGAGGTCAGCTCCCAGGGAGCCCAAAAGGAACCAGAAGATATCTCCACCCCAGCCATTGCCTCTTTTTGTTGCAGCGTGTCCAACAGGTTAGAATTCCGTTTTCAGCCTACCCTTTCTAGACAGTAAGCTATCAGCCTCTTTGCCTTAATGTCTACGACTGGCTCTGTATCCCGATGAAATGGTCGTGAATTTCCACATGACGCCGACGCTTCTGTTTTTCAAATTTCCCCCACTGCTGGCATTTTATTGCTGCTCCTCCTGTTATGGAGACTTGAGCATCAATTTTATCGTCTGAGTAAAATAATTTCCCCTCATTATTCTGTTTTCCAATCTTTTGAAGAGTCTTGTCCTCTATATGAATATCATGGTTAAAATTTTCCAATATTAAGACATACATGGCTTGATTTGCACTAGGATAGCCTGGTATGTAGAGCTCAGCACCAAGGACAGTTAGCATCTGGAAAATGTGGAGATTATCAACCACAAAAATGTATGTCCTGCCATCGATTCTGGCTTCTATTCAGGGTACTTCAGTTATCTTTATAAGTTGGCTTGAATACCTATTGCATTTTTCTGATGTTTGTCAATGCCTCCTTTTTGTTTTACTGTTGCTCTGAGTTGGATATTTCCCCACTGTGTGTTCTAATTATTTTTGACATGTCAGAAGCCCGGTTGTCTTCTGCCTTTGACCGATCTGCTATAAAGCCATATGAACAACAACTGCCCTTAAGTGGAATTCGCTCTCAGTGGGTGTTCATTGCAACCTGCAGTTCCTGTACCACTTTCCTCTTTCTATTCACCCTGACTAGGACTGTGAGACTTCGTTGTCTAATGATCCTCCTATGAAATTTCTGCTGTTGTTTTTTAACAAGAGGGAGTCTAGAGCCTTTGATCTAAATGCAGTAGGTTGTGGGTTTCTGATGTCCCTTGAGCTCATTTCCTATCTATTGTTTGTCCAGGTCCACATCAGTTTTCCTTTGTCCAGCCTGGAGGCAGAGAAGCTGGTAACTGTTACCCTTTCTCCTGTGCCAGCTAAGCAAGCGCTAGGTGTTGTAGGTGTCTAGCACTGGAGTGGTCGAGCAAGTCCCAGCAGGGACGTGCTTCCCTTCCGTTCCAGCATCCAGGTTAGGGTATTCACTGTGGAGAGGTCAGAGGTCAGCACAGATAAACTCCAGCTGCCCCTCACACCTTGCTAGCCTTCCCATGGTTGCCTGTCTTAGGGTTTCTATTACCATGAAAGACACCATGACCAAGATAACTCTTCTAAGGAAAACATTTCATTTGGGCTGGCTTACAGTTTCAGAAGCTTAGTTCATTATCATCATGGCAGGACATGGTGGGGCATGCAGGTAGACATGGTGCTCTGAGAAGGAACTGAGAATTCTACATCTTGATCTACAGCAGCAGGAGACTATATCACTGGGTGTAGTTTGAGCATATGAGACCTCAAAGCCCACCCCCACAGTGACAGGCTTCCTCCAACAAGGCTATTCCTCCTCCAACAAGGCCACACCTCCTAATAGTGTCATTTCCTATATAGGGCAAGCATTCAAACACACAAGTCTATGGGGGCCATACCTAATCAAACCACCACACTGCCCCCTGGGGGACTCACCCCTCCATTGACCACCACGCTCCCCAACTCTGCAATGGAGGTCTCTTCTATAGAGTCACACAGACCCTTATTCTCTGGCAAGTTTCTCCATCCCGGGACGAAAAGATCTTTTCACATCCATGCTGTCTCCAAGAGGTCTGATTGCAGCCAGGGAGGGAGGAAGTGCCTTCTCTTACTCCCTCAACCTTTGTCCTTTCTCATCCTACAGGTAAAAACTGATCTTTTATACCATAACTTTTGAACTCTTAAAAGTGCTTTTTCACTCTCTTGACTGCTCAGGCAATCTTATACTCCACATTCTCAGTCTACATAACAGCATTGTCTCTGCCTCCAGATTGGACCCTCACCCGCAAGATACTCATCAACAGAAAAATTTTCCACTAAACAAAACCCTGTGGAGTTTTATTTGGACATGCATTTTAAATTCCACTCAGAGGTGTTTCATTATCAATGATTCACATCGTTTCTCTTTGGGTGGCTTTTAACTGTTAAAAACAAGAAAGAAAAGAAGAAGAAAGCAAGCCAAGGGAACATGCTGAAACCTCTGACTGTGCACTCATTAAAATTCTGCCAGCAGTACAAGGTCTTCTCTGCCTTGGTCACTAAACACAGGCAGTTGGACACTTGACTGGTTTCGCCTGTGTTCTGGACTGGAGCCTGGCCACCTCCACTGTGAAACTGTGTCTTCTCGATAATTCACCCCTGATAAAATCAACTATCACCCCAGCGAGATGTCTGCCACTAACCTCTGTCCACAACCAGGTGAGACTGTGTTCTGCAGTCTAAGAACAGGCAAAAGGCCAAGGCCAACGCACTTGCAATTGCAGAAGAGCCACCATACAACAACCCTCACTGCCAGCAGCCTGACGCTAGCCATGCTCAGAGGGAAGGGATGGAGTCCCAGGTCTGTCTGGCTCTGTGCATCACTCTATATGCTGTTGCTGAGACTTAGGCACTCCATCCCCACACCATTGCCACACACGGCTCATGTTTGTGTGCTCTAGAAATTCAAGAGGCAAAAGCAACAACAACCAAAACAAAAACATGTCACCAATCTGTCCTCAGTCAGGAATTGTAGTGATAACTATTTTTGAAGTGGTCAAACCCAGTGAGACATGCAGGTGGAAACAGAGACAGGTGTGACCCAACATATTGGCCAGAACAATTAAATGGGTGGCCATCAAATGTGATAGAAGGCAGAGAATGAGTTCACGACATTCACTGATGTTTTCAGGGAATAAACACTCACCAAAGGTGTTCACATGTAGACGTGCGTCCTGGCTCTGGTTACCAGAAAAAAATACAGGATGTCCAGGCAGACGTGAATCTCAGAGCAGCAGCAAAGACTTTTCAGTGTGTGCTTTTTCTGTGTGGAGAGGCAGACTTGTAGGAGGCAATTTCAAAATCCTGAATAAGTATTGTTTAGGTGAAAAATCAGTGAGCTAAATGACCTGTACTGTGTTTGCCCAGTCTACAACAGTAATCCCAGAGAAACAGTCCCATAACTGGATGTGAAGGAGAATTGCTATTGCCATGTTATCTGTAATAACTGGTAAAGTGAAGATAATTAGTAAAATAAAATATTCATGAGAAGAATGTTTTAAACATTTACATTGTGCTTAAGCACAACATGCAAGTTAAAAGGTCTAAGCATATATAGAGAGATGAAGAAAATATATATTCATATATATACATGTATATATATATACATTGACATGAAAATATATTATTTGGTTACAAATGTGGAGTGGTGATCATTGTGTCAGACATCTGTAATCTCAACAAATGAGAGGGACTTGCAGGAGAATCAGGAGTAGTACAAAGCCAGAATCTTTTCCATAGTGATTTCCAGGCCAACCTGGGCTAGATGTGACCCTGTCTCAAAAACAATTTCCTGGAGCAATTTTATATCACTTAGTAACAAAAAAGAGCATGCATCAAATGACAAACTGTTGTGTGTGAAAGTACATTAGTTAGTGTAAGTGCATGAAGGTCAGGCTAAGGGAACACACTCTGACCTCTTAGGGTGAGCATTGAAGTATGCACTGATATTTTTGAGTCTTAGTGCAAATATTATCCAAACTTACCAAATTACACGTCTACATTGCTTTAGGTCTGGGAATGGGATTTGTGAAGACTGTTGATGTATTTATCTCGATGCAGCACAATCAACCCTAGTCTAGGTATTCCACCTTTGGGGAATGGGACTAGGTCTGACATGGGGAACTCACTGTGTAGACCAGGCTGGCCTCTACTTAATGTGATCATCTACCACTGCCTACCATGCTGGGGTTGCAGGCATGTACACGAACACCTGGCTTCAATTGGTGTATCTCTAGATCATTTGAATTCATGCATGTTTCACTCCTTTCTTTTCTCTTCCACCATGACATAGCAACAGGTTTACGCACACTGCTCTCCCATCTACTAGAAAATCTTCCATTGATATGATCTCCACCTTTTCTTTGGGGAAGCTTGAAATATCGAGGATTGTTAACCGATGCATTGTCCAGAGGTGATGGCATAGTATGGCCCTAATAAGCCCTAACATAAAATGACCATTAAGAGTAGAATTCTAAATCTCTTAAATTCAGCAATTAAAAGGGAGACTTTGCATTTTAGGAACATATGATTACCACGTGCAAAGTCTTAAATTCAACTAATATCATCAAAACAGAAACAAAATAGAATCAAGAAAGAGAGAGAGATTGAGAATCTGAGTGGAAATATAAAGTCAGAAATAAAGCTTGCAGACAGACCTGTGTGAGGGTAGTTTTGTGCTGACCTGATTCAAATTGAAGTGTCAGTTACATACAATAAAACAAACAAGTGCAGGTGGGAAGTCTACAGGTAACTGATTATTGCAAAATGCACTGGACCTTGTAGCTAAAGCACAGATCAGAATAGAGATAACTTAAATAAGTCCCAGAATTCCATGTTCCTTTCTACCCACTTCTTTCCCCAAGCATAGCTACCTTTCTTCTTTGTATCAGCAAAGATTAGTTTTGCCCATTCTGTACCCGTTTACTTATTGAACCATTAGATGTTCTTTTACCTGACTTCTTTTTTATCAGTATAATGGTTTTAAGATTCATCAACATCATGCATATCCATAATACTTTCCTGTTTCTAACTGCTATCCAACTTACAGATGACTATATCCCACCCCTACTGGAGAAGGGGTATTCTGGCCAGCTGCCAGGTCTGTGATTCCCTGTCCTTAAGAGATGTGTATGAAAATCAAGATAATTCACACACTTCATCTAGAACTAGGTTACATGATATGAATATTTACTGCTCACCCAGGCACACTCAACATGAGGTTAGCCCCTGAAGGAGACAAGAGTATGGCAAATGCTGGGAAAACATTTGAGACAGGAAAATGCCCAGGAGGTTTTTGAATAGTGCTGAAGGAGCTATCAGTCTCTTGCAGCACATTACAGTCTTGGAAAAAGGAGGAGGAAAATCTGGGTTAACAGATTGTGGGTGAAGCTGCTAAGAGAGAGTTTAGCAAGGTGGGATATGGGACCTGAGTTGACAGAGGCAGGACAAATGAGCCAGTCACTGTTCAAATATTGTATTGCTCAGATCCTTTCATTTGTGGAGAAGAGGAGTATGTTACAGCATGTAAACATGAGAAACCAAACAGCCATGTGCAATTATGTGGTGCCTGATCCATACTCACAGAAAAGAAGGTGGCATGATCACCAGAGCAGGTAAGAAGTCTGACATTTGGAGATGTAGCTTCAGTGATGTGTACGTGTTGATTAGCACAGGGCTACCCCTAAGCAGTAACTTCTCCACAGGAGGTCTCAGGGACAAGATGGAGCCCTAATGTTAATGTGGTTTGGTTTCCTGAGGTGGGAGTATGTATGTAAACCATGTGAGGTGTGCTTTACTACTTGTGATGTGGGGAACAGGGGAGAAGACGACTGTGACCCAGGAGCCTGGAATATGGGTGTTGTCTGAGCCATAGTCATCCTTTGTGATTTAAGGGTTGGCTGACTGTGACAATGGGCTTTGAAGGCTAGTCCAGCTCTTGGGCCAGATCCAGGAGATTGTTGAGTTAAAAAGTCAGTCATGAAACCTAATATGAATATGGTTCAGAAGACGACTACAAACACAGGACCCCATTATGTCTTGTTCAGTCTGATGGCTGTTCAGCCTGGTAGTACAATGTGCCCTGCGTGTGATAGTGTAGAGGAATAGCTGTACACTGCAGATAGGGATACTGTGGGTGCAGTATTGTATAGGTGGGTTAGCAATTAGCCAAGAAAACCAGGCCCTAGATACTTATGTGCCCACTTATGGGCACAACCAGGCCATTGCTAGCTCACAATCCCGACAGGAATACTTTCAAGATTTTAGAGAGTTCTCTGAGTGTTGGTTATCACTACATGTAATGATAAATGCCTTCTATGTTCTTGGGCTCAGAGGCAGCCCAGAGTTAGGACTGAGGGTGGTAAATAAGTGGCATCACTTATGTTATTATAAAATATTAACATCAGGGCCACCTTGGGGTCTTTTCTACCTTTCTGAAAGATGTGCATGATGCTAGACATTGGTCTATATACAATATATAGCATATATACAAAATATATACTTCCTTGTTGTTTGAGTTTCTGTCCTGCCCGGTTCCCACAGTCATTAAGTCACAAAGAAATCACACACATTAACTATAAACTGATTGGCCCACTAGCTCAGGCTTCTTATTTACAATTTATATTATCCCATTATTCTTATCTGTGTTAGCCACATGGCTCAGTACCTTTTTCAGTGAGGCAGTCACATCTTGCTTCTTCTGAGGCTGGGCCAGGACGACTGCAGACTAGGACTTCCTTCTTCCCAGTATTTTCCTATTCTCTTTGACCCATCTCTACTTCCTATCTGGTTGTCCCACCTATACTTCCTGCCTGGCTACTAATCAGCATTTATTTAAAACATAATTGACAGAATATAGACAATTGTCCCACATCACTTCCTGGCAGAAAGGACTTGACAACAGATAACCTTTAAGCCCATCATAACTGGTGAAAGTTTTAGAATAGTAACACCTGCCAGACGTTGCTCTGTTTCAAGTAGGGTCAGGTAGTCCCAGTCTACTATTTGTACTGGAAACAGGTGTGATTCCTTTGTGGATCAGGCTAGCACTGAAACAGAGTACTACAAACTGGAGTAGTCATATTCTAGAATGGTGGGGCACCAGTGAGACTCCATGGCACGGAGCCCAAAAATGTCTTCACTGGAGGTTCAAATTTTAAGAATCTAAAAAATCCCACTGAGGTTCATTTGGCTTGCCCAGTATTTAGCAGGGTCTCTTTTATTTACCAAGATTTACTTTGTGAGTCAGAACATGGATACCAGATGTTATCAATGCCACTTTCAGGGGCTTTTGTTTATCAAAAGCCCCACAGAGTCATGGTGATGATGGTGTATACTGTAGTGGTCTGTTACTTCTGTGTTTCAGTTTACAACTACATTAGAGTAGCGTATTACCAGAGGAAGGATTTCCTCTGACTCACAGTTTCAAAAGGGTCAGTTGATCATGGACAGCTGTGTTTCTAGGCCCATGGTAAAGCACAGGATTGTGACAGCAGGATTAGGAGGCAGAGAAAACAATACCTTGTGGCAGACAGGAAGTGTGACAATATGAGAGAAAGGGGACTAAGGATCATGTTGTGCAGGAGGTTCTTCTGTTCATGTATTGCTTTCATTGGTTAATGAATAAAGGAACTGCCTTGGCCTAGTTTATAGGGCAGAACTTAGGGAGGCAGAGAAAACATAATTGAATGCTGGGAGGAAGGAAAGCAGAGTCAGGAGAAGCCATGGATCCTCTGCCTCATGCCAGTTAGAATCTTGCCGGTAAGCTACAGCCATGTGACGATACATAGATTAATAGAAATGGGCTAAATCAAGATGTAAGAGTTAGCCAATAAGAAGTTATAGCTAATGGGCCAGGCAATGTTTAAATTAATACAGTTTCTGTATGGTTATTTCAGGTGTAAGCTAGCCGGGTGGCAGAGACAAACAAGGGGTCCTCTCCATACAATGGTTGGTGCTTCAACGTGGTCAACTAACTCCATGTAAAACCTGAGAGGGCTTAAAAAGGAATTTTAGAAGAAAAAAACATAGAGAGAGTTTAACACAGCTTTTTGCTGTTTGATGGCAGCGTTCCATAGCTCCTTTAAGAAATATTTTTCTGACTCAGCAGCCACAGCAGAAAAAAAAGTTGCACAGTTTTAAAACACAGCTTCCTGGGCTGTGCCACCAGTGTAAACTCCAGCTATGAAGCATTTCAATGGCATTTGTGGGCCTGGGTGTTTGTGTGCCCACTAGGGTTGGGAGGAAACTGGCTGAGACAATGCCTATGGATTGGTGCTCCCTGCCTAGGCAGGTGGCAGAATCAGGTCTACAAGGCATGCACAAGCAGGAGAGCATGGTGGATTCCTGCTACCATACACAGAGATGTTTCCAGGCTGTGCAGTGCTTGGCATGGCAGATTTGGCTGTAACTCAGATAAAGAGGTTTTATGTGCTGCATGCTCATTCTCAGGGTTGGACTGCTGAGTGTGGCTCCTGCCTGGCGGCCCCAGAGCTAACACTGGTGGTACTTCCACCATTTTAAAATTGAAGAGAGGCAGAGCCAACATCCAGAGCAGCTGCAACCAAGCTGCTTAGCATTTTAAAAGCTCTTCAAGACAGTAGAGAATTATAGACAATTCAATAAGGACAGATTCAGATATAAAAGACCTAAAAATGGATCACAGTGTTGTATAAATATACGTAGGCTTGAGAGAGAAAAGAAAAAAAGAATATAGAGAGTCATAAAATAAAGTTAATGTTTTTTAAAAAGGTTAAGTCTTTAAAGAGACAGACTACCGATAGTGATAGATTAAAAGGAGTAAAGAAAAATAAACCACGTAAAAATGGAAAATTCACAGAGAGTCTGGATTCTGTATATCATTGTGTTTTCTTTGAATTTTTTGACTGTGAAGGAGCAGAGAAACATTTCATTGTATGGGCTGCTAAGCTAAACCAGCATGTATATTATAAAGGAATTATGACTTCCAAATTTGAGTCTAAGGATAAGTTGCTTTGGAAAAAAGGTTCTTCTTTTGTTTTCACAGAAGATGAGAACCTGTGGATGCCTCCAGTTGAATATGGTTTCATGGACCAAGGCTTCCTGAATGGTTGCCATGAATACCCTCAAAAACTTACTTTGCTCAGCTGTTGACTGAGATGAACCTAGCACACAGGATACACCATGGAAGACCTGATTAACAGTGCCCCAATCAGTACAAAGCAGTATGGATAAATCTACGCCCATATTCCCAAATATTATTTATAAGAGTTCTTTTACATTTAAAGGGGGATATGATATAGATATCAATAATTTGCATTGGTATGGATCTTGTTTTATTGTTATAAATTTAAGGTCAATCTTGTTATAGGTATATTTGTGCTCTTGATTGAGGTGTTATTCAAGTCTTTCAGAGAGACCTTCAGAATATGGCATTTAAAATGTTTTAATAATTTAGAACATTTCATGATGGTGAGACACGTCTGCTCCTGGCAGCACCAACTACTTCAAGAGGAAGATGGGCATCAAAGAGGCTCCTTAGCCATTTGGGCAAGAAACTGCTCTTGCCAGAACTGCTGAACTAGACATGCAGTACCCACAGAAAAATGACTGCTGAACTTGACTAAAGGGGAGATGATCTTTCAGGGTTCCTGCTTCATGAAAGAGTCTGCACGACATTCTGCAGGATACAGAAGAAAATGACTAAATTGTCCTGCTTCATGGAAAAATCTGCTTAATACTATGGGCCTGTAGGCTGAAGATGGATGCCCCAACGGTACAGAAGAACTTTGAGTGCCTGTCCAGGCAGCAAAATGTCTCTGTTATTTCTAGAGTTTTGGAAGTTGCTTACAATGCACTTCCTGTTTACTTAGGTAATATTATATCATTCTGGAGTCTTTGATGGAGTTAAAGAATAGATAGTTATAGTTCTCCTTAGTTATGATAAAAGATAAAGTAGATATAAGTATTGTAACTGTAATTCTTATTTGATACCTCTTTTGTTATATGTAATTTTACTATGTTAAAGTTAAAGCTTTCCGTTTTGTTTAAACAGAAAAGGGGAAATGGTGTAGGAGGGTCTTCTGTTCATGTGTTGCTTTCATTGGTTGATGAATAAAGGAACTGCCTTGGACTAGTTGATAGGGTAGAACTTAGGTAGGTGGGGAAAACAGCACTGAATGCTGGGAGGAAGGAAAGCAGAGTCAGGAGAAGCCATGGATTCTCTGCTTCAGAGGGATATCAGTTAGAATCTTGCCGGTAAGGCACAGCCACGAGGTGATACATAGATTAATAGAAATGGGCTAAATCAAGATGTAATAGTAAGCCCATATTCCCAAAGTTAAAGCTAATGGGCCAGGCAGTGTTTAAATTAATACAGTTTCTGTGTGGTTACTTCAGGTGAAAGCTAGCCAGATGGCAGGGACATACAAGGGGCTCTCTCCATATAACAATCATGTCTTTCTAATGACCCACCCCAGTAACCTGGTTCCTTCAGCTAGATCTCTCCTAAAACTTTTAAACCCTTTTCACATAGCAACACCACTGGGACTAGCCTCTCAATACAGGAGCTTATGGGGAAGGAGGCGGACATTGTGTCCAATCCATAACAGGTATTATTATATACTCTTACTGACATGGCTTTTAATCACATGGTGCAAAAGGAATCTCTTGTTTCGATTTGGATGGTTCCATAGAAATACATGCAATCTGAGGCTCTTTAAAAATTAAGGTTAAAATTCATTGGGCATTACAAAGGAACCAACGGACTACCAAGATAGCAAAGGCCAAGTGACCCTGGGTGGCAACTGAATTACCATGACCTTGTTTGTTATGTAGAGATGATATCCTTGAGAAAGTCCGGGGAAGCTAGATCACTGTGTGATTTGGAAGACTATTTTGGTTGAAAGACTATTTTGGAATTAATGTCCCCATGTTTGTCCCAGAAACAGGACTTGTGGATCATGAAACAGCTCAATTATGGATGTACTCCAGTTCTGAAACAGGTTTTCCTGGATTAAAGAGGCTGAAACAACCTAAATGCAGGATATTTTAGTGTCAAAGGACTTGTTTGGATCTATTAATATCTGAGTTCCAAGAGCCTTTGTACTTAACCTTTTTAGAAACTCTTTTGGTTAAAAGGGTTTCTTTGTGTTTGAGATCAGCATGCAGTGGAGTCCAGGATGGAATAATTTACATTGGTATGAATCTTGGTTTATTGACACAAATTTAAGGTCAATTCTGTTATATGTATATGTATTTCTGATCTTGATTAAGTTATTGTGTTTGTGTAGCTCATTTAAAAATGTAATGTATAATTAAGAAATACAGGTTAATAGATAATCATCTATAATAGTCAAGCTTGTAGTCATGTTACTTAGATTTTCTAGATGTATAGAGATATATTTCAGTGAGATAGGTATTCTTTAAGTCTTTCAGAGACCTTCAGAATATGGCATTTAAAATGTTTTAAGAACTTAGGACTTTTTATGACAATGAGACACATCTGCTCCTGGCAGCACCAATCTACTTCAAGAGGAAGATGGGCATTGAAGAGGCTCCTTAGCCATTTGGGCA